>CAIGRS010142592.1:0-12846 GCA_903798395.1 Fraxinus floribunda
TTTAGATTTGAAGTTTTTACTTGTTTTAGGCTATTTATTGAACGAGCTACGTCTCTTGTTTTGCTCTTTTTAGGAAAGCATGGTTTATGCAAAAATCCTATGAGATCGAGCTTCTTCTGATAGATCCTGAAATTATAAGAACTTTTAGACAACGAAGAAGTGTACACAGGAAAGAAATGGAAAAGGAAAAAAAAAATCTGAATCGGGTTCAGAATCCAATACCGCTACCTCAGCCAATTCAGCATAGGGCGATAGCAAATGATGGAGAAGCTTTAGTGAGGGATTATGTAAATCCATTCTTGCTCTTGTGCAACCACCTATCATATATCCGTCATTTGGACAGTCTAACTTCCACGTCAGATCTGACGTCATCAACTTATTTCAGAATAATCACAACATCAAGTTCTCTGGGAGATCAACTGAAAAACCTCATGAACATATTCAAGCCTTCTTGATGATCTATGATATGATTAGTCATGAAGACATGTCTGTTGATACTTTTCAACTACGTCTATTCCCTCATACTTTAAAGGAAAGCACAAGAGAATGGCTAAATTCACTAATTTCAAGGAGCATAGTTTCATGAAATGACATGGTGCACAAATTTACTTTAAAAATTTTCACACCTTCTCGAGTCCACCAAATAAAAAATGAAGTCCATACTTTCAAGAAAATAGACCTCGAAAGCTATCCAAAAGCTTGAAAAAGATTCGAAAATTGCTTTAGAAAGTGCCCCAATCGAAATATTCCTAAAGACTTTGAGATCTACATATTCTATTCGTGTTCGAGACCTGAATTTCGTAACATAGCTGATACTTCAGCAAGAGCGTCAATATTGGATATTTCATTGGACAATGCATTGGGCCTATTTGAGAGAGTTGCAGAGAATCAAATCGTGTGGCCAATAGACAGGGAAGTGTTAAGAAAAATAGTAGAAATACACTGTGTTGACACAGCTACATCATTAGCAACCCAAATGGAAGCAATGATAAGGAAGTTAGACAGTCTTACTCTGAATGTGAACATGGTACCCCAACAAAAACCAGTTTGCAAAAACTATGGAGCAGATCATACTACAAAAATGTCATTTAGCCTCCATGTATGTAATCCAGCCTAAAGAGGTTAGTTATGCGCAAAATTTTCAAAGACAACATAACAGCCCCCACTCCAACACATATAATCTAGGATGGAGAAATCATCCAGATTTCACGTTGGCTAACCATCAAAGTCAAGGACAAGGGGAAAATTTTCAAGCAAGACCGGCGGGTTTCCAATAACAACAACAGCAACAACAACAAAATAGAAAGCCATCGATTGAGGAATTATTAACTCGATTTATTAATAAAAGTGAGATTAATTTCGAAAACCAACAGGCTATTATTCAGAACCAGCATTTTGCATGCAATTAAAAATTTGGAAACACGAATAGGCTTGATAGCAGCTTTTAGCGGGGAGAACTCAATAGACCTTACCAAGCAACACAAAAACAAATCCTAAAGAATAGGTACAGGCCATCACTACTCGAAATGGGGTTCAATTACCAAAAATAACGATTAAAAGACTAGTCGCTACTACAGAAAAGGTACCTACCAAGGGCAAGGAACACGTGGATTAGTCTGATATAACAATAGAGGAGACTCAAAAAGCTACAGCAAACAATCTATAGGTTAAGGTAACCATTCCTATCAAAGCATACGTACCTCCAGTCCCATTCCTGTAAAGATTGCAAAAACACAAGCTTGATAAACAGTTCGTGAAGTTTTTGGATGTGTTCAAAAAGTTGCACATCAACATACCGTTTGCAAAAGCCTTAGGTCAGATGTCCAGCTATGCTAAGTTTATGAATGACATATTATTATCAAACAAAAAGAATCTAGAGGATAATGAAATGATAATGTTGAATGAAGAATGCAGCGCAATACTTCAAAACAAGTTACCACCAATTAAAAGATCCTGTGAGTTTTACTACGGACTGACTAGGGATAAATGGATAATGATCTCGCTAGAAGTAATTATGCTTACTACAGACTGACTGACTAGGGACAATATTGTGCCAGTACCAATGGATCAAGACATGTTAGTCATTGCACGGATGTTGTATGGGAAAGACGACGTATGGATTTCAAAATTGGTGTGCTCGAACGCCACTATTTTGCAGGGACATGATAATCCTTATTATGTTATCAGAGCCCAAGCTTAAACGATCTATAGTTTGAATGAATATGAAATTAATATACAAAATATAAGGGATTGGATCACTCTTATTAACAAAATTGACCTTATAATATGCAAATCTTAGTAAAGTAAGTAATTTACCAGTATAATGTGAGTCCCTAATTAAAGGAATAATTATTTAAATAATAAAATTATATGCTTTCTATTTTTTTTAATATAAATCAAAATATTTAAAAAAAATATATGATTTATTGGAAAGATAAATTTAATAATTTTTTTGAAACTCATTAAATAGATCAATAATATTAAGGAATGGGAATTATTCAAAAATGCTAACGAAATACATCTAAAAGTCTAACTTGGTAGAAATCATTTAAGTAAATAATTTTGTGAAAATAAAAATTAGTATTAATTGTTATAGATATAAAATATTGAATTGCTAAGTGGTAAATATCAGGAAAAAAAATAATGGATAAACTCTAGTAACTAGTAATCTAGTTGTACATAATCTAATTAATAAAGAATTTATTGATAAACTTCATAAAACATTCTATATAATGCTGTTAAAATAATATTTAGGATTGAATATCAAAAACCACAAAAATAGGAATTAGAAAGATAAAAATCTTAATTAACTAATTAGAATTTATATATTCTAAAGAATTTAATGATGTTATATTATTTATAAAAATAATTTTCAAACAATATACATCTTAAACACAATGTAATTCTTAGAGTCATTCATTGAATTTATGTTTTTTGCTCACTGGTCACTGTTAACTAATGAACCTTCAAAATTGAATAGCCCGTTATTAATTATGAATATAATGATTAAATTTGAAATTTGAGTTGAAATAATATTTTATTATTTAATGCATAATGTCCATTTATGCAGATTAACTGTCAAAAATCGTATGGACCTTATAGTTCTTTCAAAATCAATCTACATTGGCCAAGAATTCATCTAAATGCAGCAATGTCTCGATTGTACATTGTTTATCATTATTTTTATTATTGCACATTGTTTGCATTGTAATCATGAATGTATCACTTAGATTAAACTTGCTTCGTAATTTTCATTGAGGTACCTTTATGTCATGAGTTTCCTTTCCTTATATAGGAAACTTAAGATTTAGAATTAGGATGGTAAAATATTATGTCCTATCATGTCCCGTTGAAGATTCGGGACAAAGACAAGTAACACGGTCCCTGTGGCAAACTCGTGTGGAATCTATTTTTTTTTATGTTTATAAATCATTTGTTAATATTAAAATAAATAAATGAAGATTTTTTTAATTTTTTTTTTTACGTAGGAACCCGCAACCGCTAATCGTGAGTGCGCACTGGGTAAACATCACTACATGTGCAGTAGCCCGCAAACCACACAGGAGAGATAGCCTGGTGCGACGGGCTCGAGCGAGAAAGTGTTGGCAGAGGATTCGAACTCGTGACTTTCGATTTTCTCGTTCACCTGCTCCCCCAGCTCAGCCACCCCCGAATGGGTAATGAAGCTATTTAATCTTATCTCATACCTTTCAAGGATAATAATCTCAAGTCAGTTAATTATCTAACAAATAATCAACATAAGAGTTTGAATGACTTGTCTTAACGTTTTAAGATGGAATCAAATCTTAATAATCATGTTATCATCCCTAAATAGAATATGATGGAATAGCACTACTCAAATACTTATAGGGGATAAGAGTAATCAGGATGCCTTTATTCGAAAAATGCATTGAATGTTGAAATTTTGAATGCCTTGTAATATCAGATTTTATAGAACAAACTTCTCAAGGTACAATGAATCTTGACGATTATGAGAAATTAATTGAATTTTGCTTTACTAAATTTAATTTAACAGTAGAAATACTTATTTTTTTTATTGCGAATTGGATAAATTTAATTCTAACATCTATTTTTCTTTAATAAAGGGACGAAAGATAACGTTATCATTTGGCTGTGGAGGAATTTTAGAACACGTGAACTTATTGATCTAGTTTCACATAGCTTTTCTTAATTTAATGGGTAAATTGTAGAGTTATCCTTAAAATAATAGATTATAGGATAATTATATCACTACACAAAATTAGCTTTTTGCGGCATTCGTTTACAGGCCGTTAAAATAGGCTATTTACGGCATGCCATACATGACGTAAATGATCAATGCTTAAAGTATTTACATCCACAATCTTTATTCATAGTATATTTATATACTTACATTTTTTCGTCGAATTTTTATCTTCTACCTTCCTTTAATTACAAATCTCCTATTTGATGGTGATTTCTATCAAAATATTTTATTTGCATACTTTGAAATTATAGAAGCGTACTTAAGATGCTGCAGCAAATATTCTCCCTGAATATCGACAATAATGCAGTTGCTCAAATATTTTTCAACATACTTAAAGTATGGTGCAACATATAATTCTCCTTGAATATCGACAATAATGCATATGCTCAGATATTTTTCATTTATTTCAAATCACACAAACAAAATATTGGCTGCACCCATTATTGCCAATATTGCCACAATTTTTTAAAATAAATATGTTCCTTGTACATACATATAGCCAATGTTTGAGCCCCATTATATGTTGAAAATGAGTTTGTAATAGTGAATCTTTGAAATATGTGTGGTTAAAAATTAAGATAAAATTTTGGGTTTACACACAAAATATTTTAGTGTGAGAATGTGTGTTTTAAAATAAATTTTAAAAAAAAATTTGAGTCTTTGAATAATCGGGATCAAACAGTGGCATAATTTCCCCAATATACTTGTTGCACCACAATGTTGGCACCACATTTTAAGTATTTTTTTCTCCATTGCAAAGCACGCAAATAAAATATTTTGATAGAAATCATGTGATAGAGGATATGTATTAATTAATGAAATGTTGAAAATAGTAATTGAACGAAAAAGTTAAGGACATAAGTGTTACAGTAAGCAAAGATTGAAGACAAAGTGCGATTGTGTGAAAAATATAATTTGTAGTGTGAATATAATTACTCTTTATTTTATTTTAATAGAATAATAAGGAGTGGACTATTTTATCCTTTCTTTAAAAATAATTGAAAATCAACTTGCCCATTTTAATGGCTAATTTGGACGTAAACCTTTTGCATAGTGAAATGTGCAAACTTTCAAAAGGTTGGGAACAAAAATTGGACGAAAAAGGTTGGGGATGAGATTGCTACTTTTGTCAAATGTTAGGTACGAAACTGGTTGAGTTTTTGTGCCCCGATGATCAGGAACTCCTCTTTCTTTCGCCTGGCTAATCCAACTAAGTGATTATTTCGTATTTTTGTACCCTCATTCCAACAATCTCGTATTCCATTAGATGTAGGCGAAATAATCAAAGCTATGTCATATCCACAAGTGAATAAAATGAACATTAAAATTAATGCATGCTTGACGTATTCGACCGTCATGATTACATAATGTTTACCGGTACTAAGGAATAAAAAGAAGCTAATCCTTATTTATCCTTGCGCGCAAACAAGTCGCAATTACGCCTACAACATGCAGTCTGATCTAGCAGGTAGCCTCTTGAAGAAATTAGTACCATATGATGGAACCTTACTGCGAAGCTTAGGATGTCTTAAGACATATAAAACAGCCAAAAGAGCCACAATTTGGAATGGTGTAACATACAAAACAATGGCAGCAAATAAGCAGAATGCAACAAATAAAGCAGAGGCCCTTGAATCTCTCCAACTTAAAAGTGACTGAAATCTTTCCCCTTGCACTGCCAAATCACCAATAACCGTCTGAATCCTTCCTCCTATACTCCTCAGACGGTCATATCTCATTCGCACTAAATCAGATCCCTTTGAAGTCGGGAACGTATCAAATTCTTCATCCAAGTCGTCTGGACTTACTGCATCAGCGTGAGAAAGCCGAATGTCCATGTGAGGAGGGTGTTTTGGTTTCCATCGGTAGCGCCAGATGCCAATAAAGAAGAGGTAGAGGAACAATGTCGGAAAAATCAGTTCGGGATAAAGGACTAGTATAACAAAGAGTATGTGAATAAGAATAGTTGTTAGGGGATTTTTCCAGTGGCATACTTGATCAAACCATTTGCCTATAGCAATCACCCCTTCCATTACATTCATTATTCTCATGAAGTTTGCTTTGGCCTTTCTTACACTCCAAATGTGTGATCCAACGTCAAGCATATACTCAATGACCTCTTTCTTCAGTGGTGGCTCAGCTCGACCCAACCTTGTCGAGACTATTTGAATAGCCTGGTACCTTAAGATATCCAACTGAATTACCGACAATGGATGAACATAATGCATTTTCGGTAACAATGGATGCGTGTACTTGTTTAGCATGTTGAGATAAGATGTACATGAGAACCTCACGGCTAATTGAACTTCACCCATCTTTTTCACACCGGAAGGTTTCAAGACAACTAGAGGATATGAGTGTGTATAAACACGTTCTGTTTCAAGGGTCGATAGCCTAATCCTAACCTTTCCAATGCACCCATCCTTCCCCCCTCCTTGTAAATGGCCATTATCGAACACCCCAATTGTAATCACAGTACATGGATCGAATACTTCCCATGTGTACTGTTCATTCCATCTAGGGGACGTACTATCGATGATTGTCCTTGTCCGGATCCATTTTGGACCGTATTTGGCTACACAATAGGCATCACTAGTTCCCCTGCCATCTTTCGTCTTCATTGTTGAAAGGCCTTTGGCGCTTATTATTCCCAGCTCAAGAATTCCAATGCTGGATTTCCATAGCAGCTTTGAAGTCGGTCTGTAATCACTGCTATAATACGTAGACTCGTCCAATACGTGATAACCACCATCCAAACTGATCCTCGTATGAATCTTACTGGCAAATTTGATCTCCTTCTTTTCCCCTTCGACGAAATGTTTCTCAAGATTATGCCACTTAGCCCCGACAGGCTTATTATCCAGCCTCCTCGGGACAGAGTTTAGCAACATTAAACACTTCCCTAAGATCTCATCTTTGTTAGATGAAACTCTATCCTCCACAGTTATAACCAAAGGCTCCTCGAATGGTTCAGCAACGACAAATACCAAATCCTCATTCCATGCTGGATTCGCACTCTTCACAGGAGAAATCTTAGTTTTCAAAGCCTGATTTCCTAGAACGACCTTCACACAAACTTCAGGAGGTCTACTTTTATCACTTATAATCAAATCTTGACACTGGATTATATTCACTCGTAAATACCATAGCCTTGGAGAAAGATATATCTTTCCACGAATTCTTGAGACGCTCTCGCTCCCGACTGCTGCTGCATCAGAATGCCAAGCATCGGAAAACGCCTCATCTGCCTGAGTTCCTTTCCAAAGGGCAAGCATAATTTCACCCTTCTTCAGTTTTTCCCCTTTCTTATCTTCCAATTTATACCACTGCGGTGCCAAAGGACTATCTGGAGGAACTCTTCTAGGGATATCGATAAGATCAAAGGAAATCCTGCCAATGAAATCGTCTAACACAACATCCTTATCTTTCACAACCACTTCAACAAATGAAGCTTGAAGTTGTTCCTGGGAAAAACCATAGACAAGATTCCACTCGGGATTCGACTTTTTTTCAAAATGTTTTGTGACTCCCTTATAGTTACCTAGCTTGACTTCAACATAAGGATCACAAGAACCAGTAACGTCCTTTGCAGGTAATTCTTTTGCTTTAACAACCCGAACATACAGATATTCCATCTGTTCAACAAGATCATAGGCAGAAATGACCTTATCACCACCTACAATCACCCCTGAGCCAGCAATTTTTGGGGCCGTTGGCTTCAGTGCAAACTCTTCATTTACTGGAAACTTATGCATTTTGTTCTCTCTTTGTAGAGTGATCGATAAACAGGATTCAGTTTCTAATACCCTAAAACTGCAGAAGAATCAACTGTTGGTACTTGAACTGCACAAGAATATTGCAAAGTATTAAAAAGAAAAAACAAGTTGTAATCCTGTCCACTGTACCTGTACTATCGAGTCATGTTCGCACACTATGTTCAA
Organism: Fraxinus floribunda; assembly: GCA_903798395.1. Taxonomy (NCBI): domain Eukaryota; kingdom Viridiplantae; phylum Streptophyta; class Magnoliopsida; order Lamiales; family Oleaceae; genus Fraxinus; species Fraxinus floribunda. Next base: position 8,188 of record CAIGRS010142592.1, read on the forward strand.
TCAGAATCTCCTGTACAGTCAATGCTATTGATCAATTTTCAAGAATCAGAGGAAAGAACCGCAAGAATCTCAGTTTGAACTTACATGACATTGAAACAAAGTTGATACGGTGCGGATTTGGGGGCTGCTGCAGCTCACTACACAGAATCTGCCTTTCTATGACGGTAAACATACAACGGAAAAAAATAATAAATAAATAAATAAAATCTGTGCCAAATCTTCTGTGTTTGTGTGAGAGGGAGATGGGCTGATGACTTGCCTGAGGATACAAACTGATGAGGGTTGTTTTGAGTAGCCACAACTATATTTAGAAAATCAGTGCCAATATTTTGTAATAGAATTATTAGTTTTATAGAGCATATGGGCTGTGAAAGTTGGAATAATAGGGAAAGAATTATAGAGTTGTTAAGAAACAGTCTTTAAGAATCTTGGTAAGCTACAATGACAATCAGAATAAAACCTACTGATTCTACCTTTTACAGTACAACGATTCTCTTATCTTCTTTCTTACAGCATTTCATCAGTTGCACGTGTTGGTTTTGTTCAGTTGGTTGAACTTCTTTTTACATATTATTTCGACTAGACTGTCCCACTTCGTTCATCATCATCGATTTTATTTTTAATTCATAATCATGCTAGTAGTATTATTATTATCGCTTACTCCATTATCAAATTTGTATTAAATGTGATCACAAAGAATATGGGAAAAGTGTAGCCATGCAAACAAACTTGAGAATATGAGATATTATACTTTATACTTTTCTTATAATTTGGGCAACTAGAAAAGCTCGTGCACATATAGCAAGAGAATTTTACAAGAAACCAATTATGTTTTACCACATAGTTGTAGTAAATCATGTGGTTGAAACGTGTCGTTAGTACAACGTAATATATACACAAAATAATCTAAGTATATTCCAATTTTTTAAAAAAAATGAACTAGTCATACTAAAAGCAAAAGATCAGAATATATTACCAATTAAAATTGTCAAATTAAGGCAGGGAGTTCATTTGTCTCCCTTTTTGAGGAAATTTCTTAAAAGGGATAGTTTAAGAAAATAAAAATAACTTTAAAAAAAAAAAGGTTATTTACTAAAGGCCTTTCTTTAAGAAATTTCTCATAATTCAACAATTTGTCCCCCTTGCTGAAAATGATTATTTTCTCATTTGTTTTTCAAATGACACAAAAGTACGAGAAGAGGGAGACAAGAGCAAGAGATGCAGGTTGCATCACAAATCATCAACTCGACCGGAGGCGGAGGTCGAGTAGTCAAGTAGTGTTCACTTTACCAAAGGTTGAGTTTTCGAGTACATAGCATTACTCTGTTTATTAAGAGCAAGACAGATATTCTGTAAAACTTTCAAGTAAGAATAATGCTATTTTGATCAAAAAAATCTTAAACGAATGTTATTTTTCATCCTGACCTTAAAGAAAAAATGCCCTTTTCAAAAAAAAAAATATGTTTCCCTTTTCACAATCTCTCGTAGTAATGCAACTCCAGAAAAGAATACTGGTTCACAAGACAAATCTGAATATTTTGTTAAACTTTCCAAAAATATCTCATGCAACGCTGAAAATGCAAAAATGACAGAAATTCCATCTAGTTTCATTTTCATGAATGGTTTTTCAATTGGTCCATCTCCATAAATTTCTTGAAAAGAAAAAAAGCTTTCAATGGGACCAAAAGCAACCACTAGACTCAATCAATAGCGTGTAGTTTTAGTCTCTCATCAATAGTCTATATGTTCTTATGAAGAAATTGTCACTTTCCATTGACAGATAGAAAAATTATGAGAAAGAAACGTTGTTAGGTTTGGTTGGTTAAGAAACCAAGTTATTTTCTACTCCATCCACTTGACATCTTATCTTCTATTTTTTTAAATTTGATTGGATATTGTGTAAACCCTTTAATAATCTTAGTAGATAGTCTACCATTTCCACTTGAAACTGGAAAAATTGTGATGACAAAATGAGTACCAATTATGCAAGTATGCCAAGGTGTAAGGTGACACCCCAGCAGCCAGCCTGGGGCATCGAGGGCCCAGGCTGTACCCAGCTTTCTTTTGGAAATTAAAGAAGCCCGACTGAAATCCGAGGGTTAAATACCTCGATGTACTAGGGAGAGCATGGATGGAATGAAGGGCAACGCGCCATAAAACTAAGAAGGCTGTACTGTTTGCTGTTGGTGTGGAAGCTTGGTTGTCCAAGTGCTCATTTCCATATAGATTGAAAAGTGAAAACCATGGATGCAACTTTTCTTTCTTATTGCTATTATTCAGCATAAGTACATGCATTATTTGATCAATGTAACACAAAAAATAATAAGTAAATTCTTTAATCTGAATCAGTTCCAACAAAATCATATAATAACGTAAACTATCTTCATTATTGTATTCCTTAATCATAATCCAAATCCATTATTTCTGCCCCCCAACCCCCTCTTTTAATAGCTTATATCTGGGCAGACCTTTTTTTCCAGGATAGAAGGGCCGTACTAATCCTTCACTGCATCATCCATGAACAGTTGAACTTGAGAAGGTGAAGCTAAAACCTTTTCACTTGGACTGGTGCTCCTCGTCTCTTCCCAGACTCAAGCATTGCATCTAAAACAGCAATATCCCGGGCACCTTCAAGGTACGAGAGGCGTGGCTCAGCTTGGTAGCTTTGATTTTTCTGCTAATAGTCGAATATGGGACCAATGAAATGCACATAGAGATATTTGTGTATGCATATCAAGGGAAAAAAATGAACGAGGAACACAGATTATGTCGTAAATAGATATATTAGCATTACAACAAGGAGAAAATGTTACTTTATTCAAAAAAAAAAAAAAAGTTCTTATAGGTAATTTTAAAGGGAAAATTGCAGCACGGGCTCCAAATTTCGGCCAAACCGTCGCATAACAAATATGCCTCTAGGCACTAGCCCAAGTTGGGAAACAAGATTTAACTTCATAAAGTTGGATGTGCGTAGGTCACATGATGGGTCAACACAGATTTAAGCATTTCATCATTGAGAACTAATTTTGCGACTATAATGAAAGGTTTTGGATCAACTTGCTCATTTTCAAAGGTTGGAGGCTTACTACTTAGACAACAGGTGGGGAACAACTATACCACCTTCCCAAATTTTTATAGGCATATTTTTATGAAAATATCAATGGCAGTTATGTTTGTTACTGGACGAAATTAATACATTTAACAAATAAAAATGTTTCGCCACCCGAGGTAAAAGTGAAACTACTGAGAAAAGGGTAAATGCAGAGGTTAAACCAACTCAACTAGCATGCTAATTAATTTTTGTAGTATCTATCTTTCAAATAGTAGAATTTCAAATAAAATTACTTGGAGGGGGAACGACCTTAAGGGTTACTGTTGAAATATCAGATAGAAAAGTCTTGAGCTCTTCAGTCACACCACAAAATGGGTAGAACCAGCTGTTGCTCTGCCCACCAGCAGTAAAAAGAGCAACCTACAAAAACATTTTTGATTTATCGTATAACCAAGTGACCAAGTCTAGAATAGATTGTTTTCAGAATTTTAGGAGATTATAGAAGCAATTTACCGAGTAACCATGCTTCCCTTCTTTGTTTCCTCGTTCAACCTGTATTGTTCCTTTTAAGCCCACAACTCGCCAGAGTACCTATAGGAATCAAACAATCCAACCGATGCAAGTGTGGAAGGCCTCCTTATATCATCCCATAGACAACTTAAATCATATTTGGCTAAGCTAAAAGATAAAAAGGAAAAGTTACAGTGCATTTGATTTGATGTTTTCAAGCTGTTTTTACTTTTCAATTTTGCAAAACAACCAAAACTTGTTTGGTCTCATATTTCTGAAAATGCATTTTCGAAAACAAGGTTAATCTTATAACATAAAACTTAAAACACATTATCGACGTTTTGAGTGAAAATTCTGAAACCACTCAAAACATGGAAAACAATTGTTTAAATAAAATTTTAAAAATTATAAATTATAAAAAGCAAAAGTATAAAATTCTAATAAGTAAAACTCAAAAAATTTACAAAAATTCAAAAAAATATAAATTCCAAAAAAAAAATATTTGACAAATTCTAAAATATATAAAATTTGAAAAAATAGATTCTAAAATTCTAAAAAAAATAAATTTTTAAAACAATAAATTTCAAAAATAATATTTTTAAAAAATAAAATTATAAAAAATTCTTGAAAATAACAACGGTAGAAAAATAAAAATAGTTCAAGCTCTCAATGATTATTTACATAAAAACGAACACAGGTAAAAATATTCTCAGTCTACGTCATTAATTTTTATTTTTATTTCCTATATTTGGCCAACTCAATTTATTATATTTTTTTTATCTTACTTTTGTAGTGAGAAAAAAATATGATAAGATTCGCCAACTTTAAAATTTAAGTATAACTTGATAATATATTAACGTAAAATTATTTTATTTTATTGAATAATCAAATTTCACGAAATAAAATGTCATAAAATAAATTTTCAAAATTTCAAATTTAACGAGTTTTCTAGTTTTCTATTTTGAGAACAGTTTTTTAAAATGACAAAACAAATGCATTTTTAAAAATCTTAAAACAAAAAACTAAAAATTAACACAAAGCTCCAAACATGTTGATCCAATGTTACCTTTCCATACTAAAGTGGGAAAAAAAAGGGG
>CAIGRS010142689.1:0-12205 GCA_903798395.1 Fraxinus floribunda
CTCTCTCTCTCTCTCTCTCTCTCTCACACACACACACACACACACTCTCTCTCTCTCTCCCTCTCTCTCTCTCTCTCTCTCTCTCTCTCTCTCTCTCTCTCTCTCTCTCTCTCTCTCATAAGAATGTGCATCCACACAAGCAAACGAGATCGCGTGCACACAATGAAAGATCAAAATATTATAGTATAGTCATATTGTAAAAATTTGGGCAATCTCATTGTTTATCTAAATAACTTGTCCCTCTAGGATCTGCCTTCTTTGTCATTATGCCTAACAACAGTTGCCATCCGAAATTTCGAGATTAACTGTTGGCTCTACCAAATTATTTGAAATCATGTCAATCTTAAATGTTGTACTTGGCCATGAAGGAAGACAATTTATATTGACATATTTATTTTGTTTGGGATATTTATATACATCCCATGGAATCTTCAATGGTTGCAAGATGATGATTCTACTAATGTGTGGTGTTGATGGGAGATAATTTTATGTCCTTACACGTAGGGCCTGTTTGATAGGCCATTGTTTTCCATGGAAAATGGAAAACAAATTCCAACTTCCAGTTTTGCCTTGTTTGATACATTTTTTTTTTCTATGGAATTCATTTTCTTGTTTTGGCTCACATGTTCGTTGGTTTTGTGGAAAACCAATTTCCATGGAAATTGATTTTTCAGCCTCTTTTTTTGGCAATTAGAAAAAATTCTAGAAACAATGATAAAATTTTTTATCACTTTTATTGACAATTTTCATGCAAAACAATGTCAAACTAATTGGTATGGTAATATTTTTTTTTTTTTGGCAATTGGAACAAATTCTAGACTCAATGGTAAAAAAAATTATCACTTTAATGGACAATTTTCATGAAAAATAAAGCCAAATGGACACCAAACTTTCAACATTTTCCAGATGAAAAATATACCAATCAAACACAATTAATTACAATTCCTAGTAAAACAAATTCTAGACAATTCAATTTCCTGTAATTCATTTTCTTTTCATCCAAATTCCACATTTGCAATCAAACGGACCCCTATATCATTGGGGTTTGATTGGAGTTGTCAATGTCGTCATAAATTATTCTGTTACCAAAACCAAAACAACAAAACACTTTCCACGTCTACCATTACTATGACAACTTCAAATAGAAGATCAATTCCTGAATCAATGAATTGAAAATGGAGCACTTGCAGTTTGACCTTGGGAACAATCAGTGAATTTCCGGAGTGAGATTGACTTTTGACCAAGCAACTTGTCCAAAGGACTGATTTAGGGATGTGCTAAATCAACAAATGAAAATGATTTTGGCCTAAGGATTAGTTTTACATGATATAAGTTTTCGTAATTGGTACACGGTAACATCAGGCTGATGAACTCAGATCCTTGTCAAAGGATCCGAAGATGGTTTTTTATTGGGATTATTAGTGTCTTTTATGTGGGGTGGGATTGAAATAAAGAAATTCAATTGATGGGCTCTTTCCATTTCAACCCACATCCTTGGTATGCAATGATGTAATGAGGATGAACCGCAGAATAGGGCATGAGTAATTTATTGTACAACGAATAATTATAAAGTTCTTTAAAATTATTTTAACTATCTATTTTCCAAACTTACTATTGGGCTTATTTATGTCAATTTTTTAAGTGGGGAGGGTTGTAATCTCCCATGAAGGTGGGGAAGTTTGCTTTCACTTCTTTATACGACACATGCACCAAACTGTATTCATGAATATGCGTATCTGATGTACGTAGAAACATAATACTCATGTTGTGGATGTTGAAATAGGTGATACAAATTTCATGTGGAGGATGGCGGCGTCCTCATTCATATTATCTTGGTGATGTACCAGAGATGAAAAACGGCTTTGCATTCGTTAAGGTATGTTCTTATGTTCCATCTATTTCTGTTTCATGTCAGATTTCTTTCTTTTCCTTTTTGTTTCTCTCTCTTAAAATCAACTTCCTATGCGAATATGGAGTTTCTGTCTTGAAGTATCTATGTAGTTGGGGTTGGGGTGGGTGTTCGTGTTTTGGGGTCTCTTAAATGAAGGTCCATCATCTAGTTAGTTGGGACTGAAAATTTCAAACAGTATGCACAGTCTCATAAAGTAGAACTAAGCATGTAAATGGGATAAAGTCTTTTCCCATTTCTGATGGGAGTCGGCAATCGGCAATGTTTTAGTACCATTGTTCTTATAGAACCAGGAAATGACATCTCTACTACTGGCTAGCTTTAGGAAAGAAGATTTCAGTCACAAAACACTACTGTTGAGTTGTTTTGTTGCAAAAGTTGTAACGTTGAATTACTTCATTACATTGTATTCATACACTATCTCAATTTAGCATAAAGCACAAAATGATTTTTTCTATTCTAATTATTATTAAACTATCTTCATACTGGTCATTTTTGTGTACTATTATCAATTGTTCACTCTTACCGTCTCGTCCATACACTTACGAAATCCCTGTTGCCTTCTTGTGGTAGGATAATATCATACATGTCCACAGACGCAGGGTGACAGAAAATGAGAGACAGATATATCCCCAAAGTCTGCATTTGCAGTTTCATGGCAGGGAGATACATTCCTTGTGTTTTGTTTCTGGACATTCACTGTCCAGTTCAGAAAAAGAGCAGTGCTTTCTTTCTGGACATACTTGGATTGCAACAGGTTGTGAAGATGGAACTGTGCGATTGACTGGGTAAGGCGTCTATTTTTATTTTTATTTTTCAATAATCCAAGAGTAAGATATCTGACAGCCTGGGAAAATGCTGCTATCTGGCACTGCCTGGGAAAACACCATTTTAAAGACTTAATTTTTCAATTTCACTAAGTATTGAGCTTTTCACAAATTAATTGTTTCATAAATGTCTCAGGGCTGAGCCAGGCAAGGAGAATTGGTTGACTTCCAAACTACTAGGAGAACATGTTGGTGGATCAGCTGTACGCTCAATATGCTCAGTCTGGAAGATAAATATCTTTATGTCAGATTTGTTGGGTATGCCCAATGTGAGTTACAGACAAAATGGGACCTTAGAGGAGCAAGAGATTCCTTTCATATTAATATCTGTTGGTGCAAAACGGGTAGTAACTGCATGGAAACAAATAATTAGTACGAGCAACAAAAGAGTAGACACAAAATCTAGCGGACTAGATAATAAACATGACAAAAGCTTTAGCTCATCTTCAGCAACAATGCCATCTTTGTCCTTCCAGTGGCTCTCCACTGATATGCCATCAAAAAGTACTAGCTATGCAAAACGACAAAACACGAAGGAAGTTCTTGAAACAGCTGAAAATACTAGCATTACGAAGTCCAATGCTGAATCTGGTGAATCACTTTCTTCAGAATACAGGAAGATGGACCTTGGAGATAAATTTGAAAATGACTGGAGATATCTAGCTGTTACTGCTTTTCTAGTTAAAGTTTCTGAGTCCAGGTCTGTTTGAGAGAATAGTCTTTTCTTAATGTGGATTTTTGTCATTATTTGTCAGAGGGAAATATCATGACTCATAATTGAATGTGATTTTCTGCAGGATCTCTGTCTGTTTCGTTGTTGTTGCTTGTTCAGATGCTACAGTTACATTACGGGCCCTTGTATTACCTTATAGGCTTTGGTACGTGTTTAACTTCATTTAATTAGCGTATAGAACATTTCAAATGAATGCATTTATAAAAATGCAATATCTTGTGCTCAATTTTGAATGATGTGAACTGAATTTCTTTGCAATCTTTATTTCTTACCTTAATTATTTTTTGTTCAATCTCGAACTGCATGGCAGGTTTGATGTGGCCTCATTGGCTCCCTTGTCATCGCCTGTCCTAGCTTTGCAGCACGTTGTGGTTCCTAAACTTCTGCCATCTAAAGGTTTGTAGGATCTGATAAACAAATCAAACCATATTTATTGAGAAATTTCAAAAATGATATCCGTGACAAATCAACAGTTCCAAATTCCAATTATCTTCTAAAATGGGCCGTTCTCTCTCCCGATTTCAACTGTAATTTCTGCCTACTGAAATGAAAATATGCTCCCCCTATTTATGGATAAAAGCCTATACAATTTATTGTATTAAATACCCACAATAACCCCAAAGCTAATGACAATTGAACTAGTTATTTATCTGGGATTCTATCACAATCCTGAGACAAAAACTTGCTGTTACCTTTAACTTCAACCAACGTGGGGCCTGAATATTAACGACAGTCTCTTGGGCAGTTTATTCTTCCATCTTCTTATCCATGTTCCTGTTTGCGTTTTCACACTATTTTTAAGTTTTTTTAGTTGGATATTGAAGATGATAATTTATCGTCACTTTTCATTTTTCCTATAATGACTGTATTTGAATTACTGTACAGAACCTGATTTTTCAGGAAATGTACGGATTGGAAGTCTTTACATTGTTATTAGTGGATCTACTGATGGAAGTATTTCCTTTTGGGATCTGACTGAATGTGTTGGAAATTTTATGCAACGAATATCAACCCTTAAAACTGAAAACTACATAGAATTTCAGAAAAGGCCACGCACGGGCAGAGGAAGCCAAGGTGGACGATGGTGGAGATCCATAAATAATCATAATGTAAAGAAAAAACCAGGTGGCTTAAAATCAGTTGGTCATCATGTTTTGGAAGGAAAATCTGACACTGATTTAATCTCCACGGAAAATGACGAATCTAGCAATGAAATACAAAATCGTATTTGCACAACATCCGACTTGTCCTTTCCTGAACAAAGAAGTTCTCCTGTTTATCCCCAAGTTTCAGAGAATTCTACTCTTGTTATGGAAGAAAAAAGAGATGATTCATCATCAGAAATCTCTGCAGTAGCAGCCATACATGTTTTGAATAATGTTCACCAGTCTGGCGTCAATTGTCTTTGCGTTTCTGATATAGAGGACCCAGTTATTTGTGATTCTGGGTTTTCATTCTGTGTTGTAAGTGGGGGTGATGATCAAGCACTTAACTTTCTTAGGTGTGATTTGGAAATAAATCATACAGGCCAGCACTCTGAGAATTTTACTGCAGAAAATCATTGCATGACATCCACAGTGAGTAATAACGAGTATAGTTACTGTTGTCAAATCCAAAACCGTCAGATAAAGTTTTTATCCCTGGATAAAGTCAACTCAGCTCACAGCTCTGCGGTCAAAGGTACTTGTTTAGTTATTTGTTTCAAATGCTTGATCTATTTTTAACCTTTCATTTAGAGGTTAAAAGGATCTTTAGTAAATAGAAGGGATGGTAAAGTGCGTCGACTTTGCATTTTGTTTTATTCTTGTCAGCTGTCCATTCTCAATACACAACTGTAAACATCACAAGCTTACGAGAACTGGATCTTTTCTTCTCCTTTCTTCAATAGTGGGACTACAATATTAACATTCATATCCGATGAAAATTCCTCGTGTTACAAGTAATTACGACAGAATCTCATGGAAGTTGTGTCCATACATTAAGGTCAAAAACTTTTCCTGATCAATTGTTTGCATGGAATAACAAATTGACATTTTCTTGGTAAGGCCTTGATTTTCAGAAAAGAAATAATTTTTAGTCTTATAGATGACACTATTTTTAATTTTATTGAAAAGGTGTATGGACCGATGGGCGTTGGGTGTTTTCTACTGGTCTTGATCAGCGTGTCAGATGTTGGAACCTTGACCTTGGTAGACTCAAGGAGCGTGCTAATTTAGTTATTAGTGTGCCAGAGCCAGAAGCATTGGATGTTAAAGCCTGTGGCAGGTGAGGGAAATAATATCATTTTTCAATTTTGATAATCCTGGTTATAGCTTTGTTTTGTTTCGTCCTCTGTTGCTTGTTTACTTCATCTTTATCATGTCGATTTCAGAAATTATTATCTGATTGCAATCGCTGGAAGAGGGATGCAAATGGTTGAATTCTTTCCGCCAGGTGGCATGGATAGTGGAGAATAGGCCAGCTTTTGTCTATCTGTGTCTCAAAGCATGTGTTTTGTGATATATGAGCAATCACCGTGGTGAGGTACACTGCCATCCCTTCCATTAATAATCATTTGAAATTAGTTATTCACTAGTTGATTCTCCGAAAAGAAGTAAAATGTTTAAAATTTGCTGGCATATCAGAATGTGAAAATAAGATTTTCATTTCAGTTACTTTTTATGTATCCCTCGGGGTAATCTCATAGAATCTCATAGATGACATATAGTAGTTAACTTATGTAAAAATATATAAATTAACAAAATTGGGGATGAAGCTTCGTAGAAGTCGGATAGGAACTTAATATGGTGAATGCATTTTGTCAACCTTTTACTTGAGAAAGAGATGAAGCCTAGAAAAAAATCCTTTTGAAGGTTGTAATTTTTAATTAGAAGAAAATAGAGTACATTTTGTTTACTGTTATGGTAGTAGTAGAGTTGAAAGTAAGATACATAATCTGGAGGAGACTTTTGGTAATTAATATTGAGTTTGATGCTTTAAAATCTTTATAGCAGATTCTTAAAAAAAAAAAAAAAAGGGGTTGCTTGGGCTCCATTGAAATCAAATTTTGTGAAATGTATTTTGGAATAGTTATTTTTTGAAGAATGTGTGATTAAGAAAGAAGGAAAAATTTTGGATTTATGAATAATATTATTGGAGAATGTGTGGTTGAAAAGAAGAGAGGAAAATGCATTTTCAATAGATGGAGCCCAAACAGGGGCTTTATTTAGTGCTATCCCACTTAGCGAATTCGAGGACTGACTGCTGAAATACAATAATTTCTTGCATATAAATAAGGAAGCATGGTGTTGAGTTATCTATGTATGCAGTATGCTGGTTCAACGACATAATGACTGGTTGCACGACTTTTTTTAAAATCAATATATCCTTTCGGCACGTTTTAGTTTAATTGTTTAATGCCACCTGCATGCAGCGCCCTAGAGAAGCAATTGATTAGCACTAGACAGTATTAAGAAAAAACAAAATTTTGTTCATTATATTATTAAGTACTGCATATCAAACATGCACATGCACTCAAGGTCCTCCAATCTTCCCTCCTGTTTCACAATCAGCAGATTGAGTTTATTGCTGAATACAATCACTTTTTTGGTCCACGTTTAGTGCATGAATTTGCTTTTGCTGGGACAGAATGGAAACTGCCTTGAGCTACAGTGGGTTTGCTAAACCTGGTGAACGGTGGCTTCAGGATTATTTAGCAGGCGGCAGGCCTAAATTTTTTCCTAGTGTGGGACAGTTGGGAAATGCTTTGGGCTTGATTTTGGATTACAACTGTAGTTAAATTGCAGCAACTACGTGTACATGTGGTGGTGCTGGAAAGGTGGAAGCAATTCCTGTTTCTATACGCGGTGTTTGATTTTTTCTTTTTCAGGTCAAAAGTAAAAACAAATATTTCATAGGACTTTATTTATTTTTAATGAATTTTGAATATCAAAGAAATATTCATTTTAAAAGGAGGGATTACAATGTCAAGTTTTTAGATTAATTGATGTTAATTAATCTTGTTTTCCATTTTTATATTACTTGATATTATGAATATTGATATCAACAAATGGAGCCATTGAGATATATTTCAACTCTTGGTTGGTGACTGATTGTAATATCGACTTTGTAATTGTAGTCCAATATCAACTTTATACCAACCTTTGGCTAATCTCAACCACCGCACTTGGTTAAAAATTAATTATTATTATATTCTACATAATAATTAATGTTAATTTAAATATCATTTTATCTAAATTATATTTAATTTATCAATATTAATATTGTATGTGCATGTAAAATTGACTAGGTCGATATTTTGCATTCATTTAGGTGGAAGTGGACAATACTATTTGTTGATCTCAAAAAACTGTGCCAACAGTATCTCAACAGTGGGGGAAATGGGATTTGGCTAGGATTATGTTACGAGAAAAGTCATTTGTACCTGGGCATTTTACACGCTCCCTCGCAAATATAATAATTTTGCCCCTCCCTCCCCCCCTATTGTGAGGGGGGTAGTGGGGCTACGTAACCGAGCGTATAAACTCCCGGGTATCTATAGCAAAGCTCTTATGTTACTTCATATAAAGTGAGTTCACCTATATATAGGAGAGAAATGGGTTGACGTGAGATAGTGAACCGAATACAAGTTTAGGCTCAAAGTTGTTACTTGATTAATTGGTCCAATCAAATGAAATAATCAATGTGGTGGAACCCTCTCCGTCCGTCATGTGCATGAAAGGTATATAGAGATATAACACTATCTTCAATTGTATTTTTTTAAATCAATTAAAGTTGGTAGAGTCCACTGTCTGTCAACTGGTGCTCATCACTAACTTGATCATTACTCTTCAAAAGATAGCCATTTAGTAAAAAATTGCACAGCAAATCATGTCTTTTAAGACTTTAGGCTCTATTTGAGCCCAATTTTTTTAGAATTAGATTTTGTATTAGTAATTTTTTTGGACAATGTGGTTAAAAATTAGATTTTTTTTAGGTTTACGCGTAAAATTCTTTTGTCCCAATTTGACATTCATTAAATCAAAACTACTTTTTTTCTCAAACTCATTTTTAACAATATGTTCACACAATAAAATATTTTGCTTGTAAGTAAAAAACTTCTAACTTTTTAATCATACATTAAAAAAAAAAAAAAAATCTATTTCAAAACTCATTTTAATGGATGTTAAACACGGGATTTTCTCGATGCAAAGAGATTTGGGGGAAAAGGGAAAAATGTGTGGGGTTCCTTGTGAGGTGGTGTTTGTTGGATTTCATTTTTTTTTTTAAATAAAGGAAACAGCCAACTCATCATTACCTAGTTGGCATCTGTACACCTTCGTAATCAAGGATTTACAATTAACACAACTTTTATCTAATTCTAAATAGTCTCAATTATTCTTAAAATTACATCATAAGAGATATTTTCATAGATATCACAAAATTTGAAAATGCACAAAAAATTGTCACTTTTACTATTAGTGCTAAAAAATGTCACTTTTTGGATGTAAAAAGTTCAAATCACCCTTGAAGATAACATTTTTTTTTGGAACGTTTAGTGTCTCCCATTATTGTAAAAGAAATGATGTAATGAATAGTATTTTTTGGAGAATATGGTTGAAATTTAAAATAATTTTATTAGTTTGTGTATAGAATATTTTATTGGGTGATTGTGTGGTGGAGAATTTTACTGTAGCAAACAATGTTGGAATAATGAGAGACAAACGAGGCCTTAATACTCATTAATGCATGCATTTAATGTAATAATGTGATCACTTGAAAAGTGTAAGATAAACCCATGACTATATGTATTATATATTGGGTAATAGAATTGTTAACAAAATAAAAAATAAAAAATAAAAATCATTCATCAATTAGTTTGAGTGAATATGAGATTCTCTCCAAAAAAATCCCAACTTTGTTTGCATCTTGTCCATTCCAATTTAAAAAAGAAAGTAGTGTCAGGTTCATCTTCCATTTTGAGAGGTTAGCATTCACAAATTGTTTAATTTTTGTATCTTCTAAGTTAATATTTTTCAATTGTTAAAGACAAACATGCTCATTATGATTTTCAATTTTCTAAATTATTATTATTCATTCACTAGTTTTGGATTTGGATGAGTTTTTGAATGAAGGCAATGTTCCCATTTGTTCAATGATTTGTGAAGTTTTCGTCATTTGTAGTTGAGCATTGATAAACACAATTAATGTTAGAAAGAATATATTCCATTCACAACCCCGAAATGCTACACCAAATCGTAGAATTCGGGCAGTAGAAATGACGAAAATATATATCGATTCCGACAGATGAAATGTTATTGTCGAGCTCGACATTTCAAGTGTCATATTCACCTGTTTACTATTGTTTGGTATAATTTATTGCTAATAAACGTTGATATTATGATTGTGTCGAATGCCTATCATTGCTATATCAAATTTCCAGGTATGATTAATAATATGAAATTCATTGTGTCGTGGGATAAATTTTGTGCATGTAGATGACGAGTGAAATGGAGAGAGAACAAAACCACTTCACTCTTAGTTCCAAGTAATATCACCGTAGTAGGACGTGTGTTACGATTGATGGAGAAGCTTCGTATTCATGATTCGTCCACTGCAATCGAATTGAAATTCAAAATCTCAAATATAAATATATCTCCGACCGAAATACGCGAAGATGAATACATGAGTTGGTATATATCAGTTCACAAGGAAACTGCTCTTTGTGTTAGTCTTCACCAAACCGAGCTTCCAAATGTCCACAAGGTGACGAATACAAGTTTCCCACATGCTTTTTTTTTTCCCCTGAAAAAGGTTATGGAAACTTACAACGTCATGAGGCAGAACCAATCCAAAATGTCCAAAACGACAATGCACCCCCAAACAGTAATTTGTGATATTGGGATTGCCCCAATACATGAGAAATTGGATCACCCGTCACATGGTACAGATGATGAAAATATTGTTGAGGATGATGAGCAAATGTCACCACATTCCATGGTTTTGGATAGATACGAATGAGTTAGAAATATGGATATGTCCGACATTGCCAAGATCAATTTATACGTATTGATGTAAAAGTGTAATTTGCAATTAATGAGGTTAAATACTTTGTAATATTTAGTGTTATTATGCAATAATGATGTTACGTTTAAGATTCCCCTTTTGATCACAAAGTTTTATAGCAATTGTCAAAATTTCACCGCCAAATCTCACACCTTTATTATGCAACTCAGCAAAAACTTCAAGAAATTAAATTAGGGCCTCCACCAGAATTCATAAAATTTGAAACAAATGTATTCCAATGCAAATAGTTTTGTGCAAAACCCACAAAGAAAACCATAGTAGTAGATCGAACTTCGAAGATCGCTAAATTCCAAGTAAGACATAATCAAAAATTGCACATTTATAACTGAACTCCATTTCTTGGATACATTTCTTGGAAAAAGAAAAGTTTGACAGAACATTAGCACGAACAGCAATAAAACAAACTACGATTATTAGTGTATGTGGTTCGTACAACAAATTTCATAATTGCACACAAAATACTAACTGCCGTTAAAAGTTCCCTAGCAATGTAACAATAGTAGCATAGATATACCTACGACAAACTAGAAAAACCTATGTGTATATTCGAGGTTATAACTGGGATCTACATCATTAAAGCGATAAAAAATGGTCAGGGTTGTCTATGTGGCTCGTTGGCTTAGGCGACTCGTGGCTCGGCCTAAGAAAGCTTGAGCTGGGCTGAGCCCCATTTTAGCGGCGTCAGCTAGAGCCAAAGCCAACCGTGTGACTCGTCGTTGACCGTTTGTAAACCTGCAAGTAAACGGGATCGTGATCAAGAAATATAGTAGTGTGTTGAATTCACGAGGACTACGTGTTTTATTGAGTTAAGATTAATAATATCCTTAATCGAATAACAATAATGATTTGTAATAAATTTGAGGTCTAACTCATCACGTAATAGAAATCAAAGTAAAAGTTTATCAAATTTTTTTAGAAGCATTGCTAAAATATAGAATCCCCTTGTTAATCCATTTTTAGTACAACAATTAAAATAAATTTTTTTTTTGCAAGTTGGTTGATATTCCAAATTTATTTAAAGGCTTCTCNTAGAAATCAAAGTAAAAGTTTATCAAATTTTTTTAGAAGCATTGCTAAAATATAGAATCCCCTTGTTAATCCATTTTTAGTACAACAATTAAAATAAATTTTTTTTTTGCAAGTTGGTTGATATTCCAAATTTATTTAAAGGCTTCTCTCCAATTAAATCTCATCCTATATGTGACACTTTTATATTCCTATAAAAGATACCAACATCTAAGAAAGTATTAAACGAGCTAAAATATCTAAAAAAACCATGCGAAGAGTAGATGTATATCTATATCCTCTATCGAACCTCACAATGTTTATTACTACATGCTAACGATTCTATTACCTATAATAAAATTCACAAATAATTCAACTAATGTCCAATTAATTAAAAAGCATATTAAACCTTAATAAACATCCAAACATTCAAACAAATTAATGTCAAACTAATTAATTAATACTAAAAATTTCAAAACAATTGTTCATCTATATCTTAGCAATGTAAAAATTTAGCTTAGCATATAAAAGTGTAACGACATCACCAGAAATTGACGAAACGTGAATAAATATGGAATTAATTTTTCGCCCGCTCTTGGTTTCCGTGTGTATATATATTCAAATCAGTAACCACTTGTATATATATAAAATATATATTTGCCACAA
>CAIGRS010142718.1:0-11086 GCA_903798395.1 Fraxinus floribunda
AAAATCAAAATGAACCTCAAGTATCATAAAAATTAGGAATACTCACCGGCAGAAGTTGAGAATCATACAGGGACCTGAAACTAAAAAATGAACCGTGGTTAAATTGCAATACAATATCAAATCAAAATCTGAGGTCGTTAAAACGTTTATTTTATTGGAAAAGGTTTAGATGAATTACCTGATTGAATAACAACAAATTGCAAACGAGCTTATTCTAGATGATAATTTCTTCTGCCACAGTTCCTTTCTAGAGAGAAAAACAGAGAGTATTAAATTAAAGAGATTATGAAGAAGAAGAAAAGAATAAGTTTATATAATGAGCGCATGATAAGCTGGAAATGGAAAATTTGCAATATTATTTTCACATCAAAATAGTACATACTTTATGTCATTGTGTGCCTGCCAATGACAATGAACATATGACTGAAATTTCCTTGATAGAGCAAAACACGTCTTCAGTCATTTAAGAAATAAGGGTTTAAGATAGTTAAATATCATTTAAGTAGGAAAATCACATTGATGTGTACCTAGTGATCTAATTGCTGACCTTCACGTGATAGACTTTCGTGGATGATGAACATTTGACTGGAATTGTCCTTTCTAGGAGCAAATTCATGTCCCAAGTCATTTAAGTGAGGGTAATTTCATCATTTCACATTATTTGGGGGGAGTGGGAATCACATTGTTATGTACCTTGTGATTTTTTTATTTTTTTAAAAACTGATGATTATGCCATTTAATACGAAAATCATTGTATCCAGGAGGTGATTGTCCATAGAGGTCGCAGCAATTATCGATGTGCAATTTCATTTTAGGATATCGTGTTGTCGCAAGACTCGATCAATCGATAAGCTTTATTCCTGTTAGTTACTGTATTGCTATTAGTAATATTTCTAGCAGGACGTCGGTTGATCTTTCCCAACGAAACAATGTAGCATTGTGAATGAAAAATAATGAGATTGCATATATACAAAACTCATAACAAGCAAAAAATCAAAATGAACCTCAAGTATCAGAAAAATTAGGAATACCTACCGGTAGAAGTTGAGAATCACGCGAAGACCCGAAACCAAAAAATAAACCGTGGTTAGATTGCAGTACAATATCAAATCAAAATCTGAGGTCGTTAAAACGCTTATTTCATTGGAAAAAGGTTTAGATGAATTACCTGATTAAGCAACAACAAACTGCAAACAAGCTTATTCTTGATGATAATTTCTTCTGCCGCAGTTCCTTTCTAGAGATTATGAAGGAGAAGAAAAGAATAAGTTTATATAATAAGCGCATGAAAAGTTGGAAATGGAAATTTTGCAATGTTATTTTCACAGCAAAATAGTACATACTTTATGTCATTGTGTGCCTGCCAATAACAATGAACATCTGACTGAAATTTCCTTGATAGAGCAAAACGCGTCTTCAGTCATCTAAGAAATAAGGTTTTAAGATAGTTAAAGATCATTTAAGCAGGAAAATCACATTGATGTGTACCTTGTGATCTAATTGCCGACCTTCACGTGACAGACTATCGTGGATGATGAACATTTGACTGGAATTGTCCTTGCTAGGAGCACATTCGTGTCCCAGGTCATTTAAATGAGGGTAGTTTCGTCATTTCACGTTATTTGGGGGGAGTGGGAATCACATTGTTTTGTACCTTGTGATTTTTTTATTTTTTTAAAATTGGTGATTATGTCATTTAATATGAAAATTGTTGTATCCAGGGAGTGATTGTCCACAAAGGTCACAGCAATTATCGACGGATAATTTCATTTTAGGATATCATGTTGTCCCGAGACTCGATCAGTCGATAAGTTTTATTCCCGTCAATTACTGTATTGCTATTAGTAATATTTCTAACAGGACGTCGGTAGATTTTTCCCTACGAAACAATGCAGCATTGTGATTGAAAAATTCTGTGATTGCATATATACAAAAATCATAACAAGCATAAAATCAAAATGAACCTCAAGTATCATAGAAATTAGGAATACTCACCGGCAAAAGTTGAAAATCATACAGAGACCTGAAACTAAAAAATGAACCGTGGTTAGATTGCAANAATCAAAATTTGAGGTCGTTAAAACGTTTATTTAATTGGAAAAAGGTTTAGATGAATTACCTGACTGAACAACAACAAACTGAAATCGAGCTTATTCTTGATGATAATTTCTTCTTCCACGGTTCCTTTCTAGAGAGAAATACAGAGAGTATTACAGAGATTATAAAGAAGAAGAAGAAGAAGAAAAGAATGAGTTTATATAAAGAGCGCATGATAAGCTGGAAATGGAAATCTTGCAATGTTATTTTCACAGCAAAATAGTACATACTTTATGTCACTGTGTGCCTGCCAATAACAATGAACATCTGACTGTTGATCTTAACTGTGTGACTGCCAATGACAATGAATATCTGACTGAAATTTCCTTGATAGAGCAAAACGAGTCTTCAGTCATTTAAGAAATAAGGGTTTAAGATAGTAAAAGATCATTTAAGCAGGAAAGTCACATTGATGTGTACCTAGTGATCTAATTGTTGATCTTAACATAACAGACCATCAAGGACGATGAACATTTGACTGAAAATGTCCTTGCTAGGAGCAAATTCGTGTCTCAAGTCATTTAAGTGAGGGTAATGTCGTCATTTCACATTATTTGTGGGTGGGGGTCACATTTTTATGTACCTTGTGATTTTTTTTTAAAACTAATTATTATGCCACTTAATACGAAAATTGTATCCAATTTTTTTTTAATAGAAAAGTGCAGAACTAATTCAATTGTAAATTTTGTATATCAAACTTCTGTTAAAGTTCGCAATTAGGAAATTTTGAATTGTGTATCAGATTGCCTTCTTTTTTGGACTTGTCAACTTCATTTTATTGTATATTATACAATTACATTTTTAAATAAACATTTTAAAAATAAAAATATTATGTATTTTGTACTCATTGAGTCTCGTTTGTCAAATGATTCATGAAAACTGATTCAACAAAAGAATGGAAGAAAATTGATCAATTTTAACAATTTGGTGGCAGTCAGTTTTTTAGCTCCAAATAAATTTTATAATAGTGATTCTCTGAAAAATGTGTGGTTAAAAAAAATAAGTAAATTTGGGTTTACATATAAATATATTTCATTGAGAGAATTAATTATTTGATATATAGGACATAATAGACAAATGTTCCTACACAACTACATATGGAGTTTGATGTTACTCTCACTCATATTCTCACAAGGTTGGAACACTGAAGAAACTTTAGTGATTGTTTTGGAACAAAATATACTTCAAGGACCATCTTGAAATTTTTTTGCAACTTTGGGAACCAAATATGTATTTAACCCATTCTATTTTTTGTGTGCAATGTTGCCATGAAACAACATTTTTTGTATTTTCTGCCACGGGAATTTTTTAATAAAGGAGCTGGCATATGACATCATATTTATTTCAAGGGATGGAAGGATCTTTCAATTAAGGATAGAAGTTAATGAAAGACTCAATACTTTTTATTGATTGATCAACTGGTTATAATATGTTAAAAATATGAACGAAATCGCATTTGGAGCTTGTTCCACATACTAGGCTTTGTGAAGACTTGTGGAGTTGTACTCAAAGTTAAATATTGTTTTCTTTTATTTTATTTTTCTTTTTTAATTCTCACTAATAAATGAATTAATTATTGTAAAACAGTTATCGATAAAAGGTGTCACATGATCCCAACTCTTGTCTATAGAGATATCTTATCTAGAATTATTGTAAAACAATTATAGATAAAGCCCTTGTTTGACACCCATTTTGTTTGAAAAATTTGTTTTGTAATAGTGATTGATGGAAGAATATGTGATTAAAAAGTAATGAGAATTTTTGAGTTTATGTATAATATTATTTTATTGATAGAATGTGTGGTTGAAATGAAAAAAGAGAATAAAATGAGAATGAGAATGAGAATAAAATGAGTGTCAAACGTGGGCAAAATGTGTCACATGATCCCAAATCTTGCCCACAGAGATATGTTTCTTGTGAAAAACATTGAAGTTTATACTCGTACATTCACTTTGTTCAACTTAAAGCTTTTCTTGATGTAATAGCTTGTTTCTCGAGTGTGCACACATATGTTTGTACGTGTGCATTTAACACATTTATATTTTAATTCATCTACAAAATGTATTACCCACCATATTGTATCCCCCGCCACTCCAGGTGAGTAATTTAACGGTCTCGACTCTATCTTTGTAATTGGCTACCATTGCTGGGAGTAGGGGCGGACCGAGACAAATTTTTTGTGGGGTCAAAAATGATATTTCAAAAATGTTTAGGTTTAAAAAAAAAAGCCTGAAAAAAAAAATAAAAAAAATTCATCTTCAATGCAAGTTGATAAGGACTCTGTCAAGTTGTTGTAACGGAGTAATAAATAAACAATATCTAAAGTTCCGTCCAGATCCAAAAGCTATGTTAGCCGGAGCGACTATGAAAAAATATTAATTTATTTTCAAGTTTATATCTCATATCTAAATTCCGCGTTATTTTATTTATATTTTAAGAAGATAAAAAAGCAACCATATGGTAATCAATAGAATGCATTGGAGACTATTTTTGAATTTGAATGTCTGTTTATTAGATTATCGAAAGTCTTTCAACATCTGTGTCACTTAGATAGCAATCCATAATATGTATTAAAGATTCTCTTAGGGCATCTCAAAGAGCATTTTCAATACAATAGTGGATTGATTAAAAAAATTGTGACTAAAGTAAAAATAGACGTGTTTAACAAAATTCTGTCACCAATTTAAGCTTATTGGGGGCTCTATCAAGCTGACGTGATGAAGAAAAACTATATGACGTCTAGAGGTACATCTAGATATAGAAGGTTTGTCAAACGGAGTGAATCAGCAAAATTTAAAATTTTTCTCTCACATTTCTTTTTTTTTCTTTCTTTCTTATTTTTGTTCTTTTTTTATCTCCCCTGTTAATTAAAAAACTGAGTTATAAACAAAATTATCAAATTTGATCTTGATCATCTATTAATTAAATAAATTGTCAGCTGAATAGAAGGATTTTTATTTGCCTACCACGTCGTAGGCTGCAATCATAAAATGCATTACAAATGCTATAATGAAACTTTTGATTGCTTAAACCATCATGTTACATTAGCAAAAATAGATAATGTTAAAAAATTCATCTTCAATACAAGCTGACGTGGCGGGAAAAAGTATACAACATCTGAGCTTCATCTATGTTCCAAAGAATGAAGCTTGAGGTACAGAACCCCCACCAATACCTCACAATAGGGGAGTGGGATTTTTTGACCATTTTTTATTATCATGTGGGACCCACCCATGTGAGGATAGGTAAAAATTCTGTAAAAATTTTGTCTTTACATTCAGATTAATTATATTCCAAAGCTTTGTAAGTGAAGTAACGTAGCAAAAGTAATAATATATATATATATTTTCCCAAACTTACACTACCTATCTAGATTTGGACGTAATTTTTTTAAAGAAAATAAATTACATGATAGCAATTAATTGAATGGAGACTGATATTAGACTTTAGTATCTATTTATTAGACATCAAAGTCGCATATAACGAAGTTTTACAACTTTTGTTCCACATAGGTAGTAATCCATATGATAGATAAAAGACATTAGGCAATAAGTAATGTTGTGCTGTAGAGAGAACATATTGAAAATCAATTTTAGGGCCTGTTTGGTTTGGATTTTACAATTCTACAGTAAATCAATTCTCATTTTTCAACCACACATTTTTTAATAAAATAATATTTTACATCACATCAATACTTTTTTCTTCTTTTTCAACCACACATTTCCCATCATATCACTATTCAAAATCAATTCTTCCTCCAAAATCTAAACCAAACAAGCTCTTAAGCTTGACTGTCTATGAATTAGACATCAATGCCATGTAGATAACAAGTCTTTCAACTTGTTTGCCACACAACATACAATCGATATAATGCATTGAAGATGCTCTTAACTTGGACAGTGATGTGACATATCTACGTAGTACAATAATCCAAAGTACATTTTATTACATTAAATGAAGCTACGTCACAATATTTATGTATGTGCTATGGAAAATGTGATGAAAATGACAATGAAAGGTTGCCAAATTACGGACCTATTTTAAAGCATGGAAACAAAAACCCGTCAAAAGAGTGGATTATATTTATTATTTACGATTAACGAAAATTATCACTTTTCTTATGAAAATTCTTCCGTTTGTAATAATACATTAAATGTGATGTACCAAACAATTTTACATTTTTTTGCATTAACAAAAAGGAAAGAAAAGGGGCTTGGGGCCCTTAAAATAATAGCTATTTCAATTTACCAAACAAATATGTAATGCCTTTGTTTAAAATCTTAACTGGTTTTTAAGCCTCTTAAAATTAATTCATCAACATGTATGGCATTGTTATTCATCGGTGTTGATCTATGATTAGCTCTACTTGTTTTGATTGTAACAAATAATACATTTATGTTTCTAACATATTTAGTTTCTTGAGTTTTTCATTTATAATTCTTCCTAAATACTCAAAAGGAACAAATTGTCATTCGTTAAAAAACAAGCAATCAAAAGGGAATCGAAGAGAACAAGAATCTTGAAGATTATAATTTAGAAGTTGTTTATCGAAACTTCATATAAATGTATACTCATCGATTTTGGCAAATGCATAAAGCTCAAACATTCTTCATTATTCATACACTTGCATAAAGAATGATTGACAAGAAAACATGTTTTGAAAATTAAACATTTTGATGAACAAAAACTTTTATTCAAAACAACATGTTTTTGGTCGACCGGAATGTTGATCTGTCGGGCGGTTCGGTCGACCGGTTTGCTTGACCGAAGTGTCAACCGAAACTCCAACGGTTTGAGTTCTACAACGGCTATATTCACACTTCGATCGATTGAAATTTCTCAACCGAAAATGACTGATTCTCAATCTTTTGGTTTATAAATAGTCATCTCTTTTGCGTTCAATTCTATCAACCTACAAGAGATATTAAGAGAGCTTATTTATTGAAAATCATTGAGTTTTACTTGATTCTAAATTCTACTTCATTTATTACAAAAGAATTTCTTGATTGATCAAACACATTTCATCTATCTTATCAAGAATTCTATTTTACAAAGAACTTTTCTTAATCTCATCTATTCTTCATTCTCGATAGAAGTTTTTTTTGTCAACACTTTTATTAAAGTATAAATCTCTCTTCATACTTAACTTGTATTATTTATTAAGAGAGATCATAGGTTGAAAATTTTGATACAAATTGATACAAACATACAAACTATTTCATGATCCATCATTCATCAAAGTTTACAATATAAACACTTGAGCTTTACTATTTGTTATTGATTGAAGTGTTATCCTAAACTCTCTAAACACTTGGCTTGATTATATCATTTGTCAAGGAAGTTATTTCCATTGTAAAATTATCATTTACATTTCGATGGTTTTGAGAACCTTGTGAAAACTCGATTGTTATTAATGATATGTGCTCCTTATTGTAAGTCACTTGAGGATAAGTGCTCCTTGTTGTAAATCAATTAAGAATCGGTACTCCATATTTGTAAGTTACCATTATAGTGTATTTGGCCTTACTCGTGATGAAGAGCTTGATAACAAAGACGTAGAACACAGTGTGTATCGAACCCCATTAAATTTGCTTGTTATCTTTACATTATTGCACTCTACTTTAAATTGCTATTTATATTGTATCTTATCCATACTTGAACTAAGTTCGAATTTACATATTTACTTCTCATATTACATTTGGCATCCTTATCTTGTGGATTAAATTAGTTTAAAACTCATTGTCGAAAAAGTTTCAAAAATCAATTCATCCCCCTCTTGGTTAGTTATTCTTGGGTTATCAATTGGATCACACTTGGGGAGGGTATATGTTCTATTCAAGCTATTCTTATAAGAACCTAATCTTTTTCTATCGTAACACTATTTTTTCATATTTATCGTGAGAGAAATCACATAACAGACTCATTAGTTGTAGAAGGATGGGAGCAATGCTGCTATAAGGAGTATAAACCTCTTGACATGTTCTATGACTAGGGGTGGAGCCAGCAACCCCGACGAGTCAGGATGGCCGTCCGTGTTAGCTCTGTCGAAATCCCCAATGCAATAACAAAAAACCAAAAAAAAAAAATTTGAAAACTTACACGAATCTACAAATTCAATCAGCAAAGTAGAAGTTGGCTATTGGACCTAGTGTTCAGCAATAGCAAGAATGGAATTTGTTGGCACTCATTTTGAGCTAGGCCGATATGTTATCACGAGGATGGTTTTGACCCCGTTTTTCATGATGCCAACGTGGTCAACAGTTATCAGGCCCACTCATGCCAACTCAAGCGAGTTCCAATGCGTTTTGTTCTGAGAACCAGTAGGAAAGAGAGGGGTGATTGTGAATGTGGAAAATGCTTTACGGCGCAAGACAAAAATGTTCTAGCACCGACGATTGTGACTAAGATGATTGCACTAACAAACAATCATCAAAAAAACCTATGATCAAATGTAGAACAAGTAAGAAGGTATATTGAGAGTACTTTTCTTGAGTGTATTCTTGTATATTAGAATTAATATTCAAATTACCATCTTTTACAATTTACAAAGACCACTAATTTATAGAGTTCTAGTCGATGTTGTGATCATTGGATCAGAATCACGTGGCCTCATCTCCTCGACTGAAACCTCTAATCACCAAGTCTATCATACATTAAATACATTGACAATGGGTCAACCGCCTTATACATTAGACCGACACACCTGACATTCTTTATTACAGATGTTACATCGATCATTCATAAAGATTGCCTACAAATCTTGTAAGAGATGGCTTCGACTTCAGGGACTTCAGATGAAATGAGGGTTTTGGTCGAAGGGAGCTTCGTATTAGTGGTCTTCTGTGTGAAGAGGTTCGGTTTCTTCTTACGTAGCTCTTCAATTTGAGAGCTTCAACCATTTAGACAATGCTTTTGGTAGAGGAGTTTCAGCCTTTATTTCACTTCTTTGCATTTGACTAATTGAGTCTTTGTTGGTTTTCCTTTCAATGTGGACTGTGAAGCGACACTTTGACTGGAGCCTCGGTGGCGAGGCGTAAAATAGTCCCCCAATTTTAAGCATCATCATTTATGTAATGCATGAACTTGTTTGAAAATTTTTGTTAGGGGTGGTTTTTACACACCACAGATGGCGTTGTCGACACGATTGAACCTTTTCTGGAATGCTGCAAGAAGAAGGGTTTTCCTATTCCTTTTTCTGGTCCCTATCCCAAAAAGGAAGAAATATTTATTTGTCTTGTGTTTTAGAACGTGGGGATATTGCTCATTGTGGTTGGAAAAATTAAAACATAATTGAAAAAAATTATAATTATATTTCTATATTATATTGTAGGGTGGATCTTTCATAGTTTCATCGAAGTTTTGAGTAGACGGGATTTTTCATTTTTGAAGTTGAATTTCATATTCATATAAACATTATATTCAAGATAAATTATGATTTTTTGTTACGATGCAGTGAAAAGAATATCTAGAATAAATACTTGTAGAGTTTCTTCTATCAAAATCGGACATAAACAATTATTCTAAATATGGTTAACAAATTACACCAAATAATGAAATGATTACTGGCTTGCATCTAATGTTTTTAACTATTTTGATGAAATTATGATGAATAATATTATTCAGAAAACTATTGCGACCCTCCAAAATGCGCTGTATTGAATAAGAGAGTGATATATGAAAGTTATGTTCAATTATTTTTAGTTGAGTATATCACAAATATTATAAGGTTTAATAGTAATTTTGTTAATGAATTAACCTAAGAAATCATATTTTCGAATATCATTTTCCTTACTTTTCAAAAAAAAAGAAAAAAAAAAAAAAAAAGCAAACAAACAAACAAACATGTTTCAAGTTTTTCAATGCCATTTTTGTTCGTAGTTTGCATCAAAAATATTCTCTCTTATTTGATGGAAAAGGTTTAATAAAATTATTTCCTAAATTTTTACACGGTCTTTTTGTTAAGAATGGATGGTGCTATTCATATCTACTCATTGATCACCATATGATGTGATTTAGGCATGAAGTTCAGCATGTGGCTTATTATCATCGCTTTTATATTGATTTGTATTTTAATGTGATAAACTTAATCTTGCAAGAGTTGAATGATCGAAAGACAACTACTGAGCTCCTTGCATTTCATGTTTTAGTCCAAGAGCCTTATGTCCAGCTTTTAATATGGCTAAATGTTAATAAATAATTTCGCTATTGTGATCGTTAACGGTCAACGGTTACCTCACTCGAATTTCTGGATTTGTCACTGTCGATGACTTCATGCCCTTGTACAGATTGACATATATGAGCTTCTCACATTTATAAATCTAAACTTTCTTGTTTCATTATTCTATTATTGCTTTCAAATTTCATAGCTCATCCATTGTATTCATTTTTATGTTTCATTTATTCCATGGTAAGGGAATCATAACTCCTCCATCCTGTCATGATAGAGCCTAAAACATGCATTAAGACTAGTATGTTGTTTTACCAAAAACCCATAAATATTAGATTCTTCTTAATAAGTTGTTTTCCTGAAGATGCATACATCGCAATTGAGTTTGCTTATTGCTTGACCGTGTGATTATAGAAATAAAAGAAAAATCGTTAAACTCCTTATTAATTTTTCTATTGTTATATCTATATTAGATGACACAATGCTCATGCAAGCGATTTTATGCCAAAAAAAAAAAATGAGATGAAAAAGGGACATTTCTTTCGGATCTATCCCATGTCTAAGCAATAACGTGTAAAAAATTCATAATTCGATCTCTCTTTTGAAATAAGCAATTTCATATAAAGATAAAGAAACAATTTTTTTAAACAAAAAGAGTAATGCTTATGTATTTAGCCCCAGTTTGGTAGGGAATAAAATCAGATTTTTAACATATTTTGATAAAAGTTGATGAAATATGTGATTAAAAAGTTGTAGATCTGTGAATCATATGAAATATATGGTTAATATTAATTTTGTACTTTGTTTTTTATTAAAATCTAA
>CAIGRS010142726.1:0-13266 GCA_903798395.1 Fraxinus floribunda
TAGTAACATATTTCATGGAATCCACGACTGTTTTAACTTTTATCAAAATTTACTAAAAAAATTGATTTTAATTTTTACCAAACAAGGGCAAAATCACAATAAATTTGAATTTCGATAACATGCTAATTTTAAAAATTCTCCAACGATTATACGATAATCGAATCTACAAATTGTTTATGTCATCTCAAAACTTATTTCGAGAACTACTTTATAGACATATCGAATAGTCCAAATAGACATCGAAAATAATTAAAAATATGTTATATGTGAGTCTTAAAGAAAAACATCTAACTCGCATTTTTTTCAAAAAAANTCAAAACTTATTTTGAGAACTACATTATCGGCATGTCGGATAGTCCAAATAGACATCGAAAATAGTTAAAAATACGTTAAACGTGAGTCTCAAAGAAAAACGTATAACTCTCATTTTTTCTAAAAAATCCAATTATTTCATTAACGTTTACTATTTTTGCGATACAAACTTCTCAATGTAATTTTCATCATTTTATTAGGAAACTTTATATGGAATATGACATCAAATTTTTTTGAAATTTTACATCCGAAAAAGTCATATCCCATGTAAATTTTTGGATGCAATATTACATGGGGTATGATTTTTTATTTTTTTTTTACGTAAATTTTCAAGTGTAAAATTTCTCCCAACTTCTTTGCAAGTTCGATTGTGCCCCCTAACTTTTATGTTCTGCGTCCGTCCCTGCACGTCAATCTTTCACATTCGAGTTACATGAATGGATGAACCCTTGTTAATCCAACCAATCTGATAAGGAGTTGGATGTAGTTCGGTTAACAACTTTAGATGATCCGCCAACTTTTTGACAATCAGATTTTCATAATTATAATTGTCTATGATGAGACTGTAAATAGCATCAATAACTCGGCACTTGGCCTAAAAGATTTTTTTACAATGAGTCAACTCTTCTCGTTTGGGCAAATATGAAATTTCCTGCACAATAAATACAAGATCTCCTTGTTCTTCTCCACAAATTTCATCTATGTATTCTTCCTCTTCCTTTCCTCATTTTTGACATACTCATGATCCTCATCTAAAAAAAAACATCTAACTCGCATTTTTTTCAAAAAAAATCAATTATTTCATTAATATTTACTATTTTTGCGATACAAACTTCTCAATGTAATCTCCATTATTTTATTCGGAAACTTTATCTGGAATATGACATTAAAAATTTTCTAAATTTTACATCCGAAAAAGTCATATCCCATATAAATTTGCGGATACAAAATTATATGGGGTATGATTTTTTTGGACTTAAATTTTCGAGTGTAAAACTTCTCTCAACCTCTTTACAAGTTCGATTGTGCCCCCTAACTTTTATATTCTGCGTCCGCCCCTGCACGTCAATCTTTCAAATTCGAGTTACATGAATGGATGAACCCTTTTTAATCCAACCAATCTGATAAGGAGTTGGATGTAGTTCGGTTAACAACTTTAGATGATCCGCCAACTTTTTGACAATCAGATTTTCACAATTATAATTGTCTATGATGAGACTGTAAATAGCATCAATAACTCGGCACTTGGCCTAAAAGATTTTTTTACATTGAGTCAACTCTTCTCGTTTGGGCAAATATGAAATTTCCTGCACAATAAATACAAGATCTCCTTGCTCTTCTTCTCCACAAATTTCATCTATGTATTCTTCCTCTTCCTTTCCTCATTTTCGACATACTCATGATCCTCATCTAAACTCCCATCGAAAATAGGAATCTTCACTTTGTCTTTATAACCATCATAGTCATTATAAAGATCATAACGAACTGGGTTGGATTTGCAGGGACAACAACCTGGACAGATTCGATATGTGGTTGTTGCCTTGGATTATCACCTCCAAGATTTAATTAGGCAAATAGTACGTTCGAGTTGATTGCGCATTCCTTGTAGTTGATTGCCAAACTCTTGCAGATTTCACATCAATTCTCATCTCTAAAGTCTTATTATGATAGTTTGCCATTGCTATGATACCATCGAAGCAGGATGGAAGCATGAACAATAATAAAAGAATTTTATTCGTAACACACGAACGGGTGTTCGCAGGAACGGACGTGATAAATATTTGAAATCCACCCATTAATTGAAAAGATGAATTGTCTTAGTAATCAAAAATCAAATAATGAAGTGTACAAAACCTTTGTAGATAAAATTATTCTCTTATCTTACAAATATAAGGAAATTAATAAAATCATAATCTTAAAAAAAAAATAGAAATTCTATTCTAATCAATAAAGAATTTAGAATCCTATTCTAAACAAGAAAGAAAAATAAAAAATAAAACCTATTGCAACTAAAAATCTTATTATAAACATTATGGGCCCATTTGATTCTCATTATTATAGAATGAGAATGAAAACTATAATCGTTATTGAGCCCCACACAAGAGATAGAAATTCAAAATTAATGACTTAATGTGATCGATAACGGTCATATTTTTCATTTTTATAGATAAAAAATGAGAAACAAACGGGGGCCATATTATAAATAATCAACTTTTATCCTGTTTAGGGTGTGTTTGGGATACATTATTTTGAAAAAATATATTTTGAAATGGTAGATTGATGAAGAATGTGTGGTTGAAAAAGAATGAAAAGTTATTGATGTGATGAAAAATATTATTTTATTGAAGAATGCGTGGTTGAAAATGAGTAAAAGAATGATAATAAAAATTTTAGAGCATGTTTGAGCCGGATTAAATTTTTTTAATCTAAGTCAAAGTCAAATAATCAATATTAACCACATCTTTCATGGGTCCCACATCTTTTCAACTACACATTTCAAATTTTTTTATCACAATTAATTAAAAATTTAATTTTAATTTCCACCAAACACCCTCTTAATATATATCAAACAGGGACTTATAATAGGATTCTCCTACATTCGTCCTATTCCTTCGTCTTTCTAATTGGTATACAATTTTGTCTTCTAACTTTCCCGCATAATTAGTACTCTTTTGGCATCCACACACACACAGAGAGAGAGAGAGATGCTGCTTTATATATGTAGGAAACACAAGGAACTATTGTCTCCACTTATTAAAGGAAAGTATGGAATGTTGACATAAAGGTCTACGTGTTAAATAGTAATTTTTATACGGTAAACGCCACTCTTGACAATGGAAACAAAACATAATGTAGATTTAAGTGGGAACTCGGCCTAACCTTTGGTAAAAGGTTCAAAAACAAATTTATTATGTCCGAAAACAGAGAGTACAATCTTGATTATAAGTAATAAATGGATTGTGGATGATCTCTTAAGTGAACTTTCCATTCGTGCGTGTGAAAAGGTGACAACCAAGACTCCATCCATGTATCATGTATGTGTTATATACAGATCGTGGCATGCATATATAATAGTTGATAAAGGTTCGATCCATCCTATTGTATTTGAAAGTTTGTAGGTAAATTGTGAGATGATCAGATGATGTGTAAACAGGGGCGGAGCCCGAAAATGATATCGGTGTAAATATGACGATGTGGCATTTCTTACAATGAGGTTTTTCGAGATTGACCAGAATCCTACATCTGATATAGGGAAGGTCTTGGACTTTTTAAGAATTGAGCTAACCTTTTAGGATGAATTATGTGCTTGTTAGAGAGTTTTTAAATTGAAATTTAAATAGCGAATCTCACAAAATATATGAATAAAATATAAATAATAAGTTGTAAGTGTACAAAATATGTGGATAAAAAATGTTTGAAGTTTGCCAAATATCAAGCTATAGTTAATGCATTTATTGAAAATTCTATGGATGTATTTTATTTTAATAGGAGATGCTTGGCATTTATCCTCTTCTTTTTAGCTTTTACCAACAGGTTTAGATAAAGTGACGTTTATAGTTTTATTATGGGGTGAAAGAATCCAATTATATCTCCATGAATAGAGAGGTGAAAGAGAAATGGTAAAGTTTTAGTCAAAAGTAGCGGCTAATTTCACATTAGCCCCTGTTTTGTGCACATTTTGAGTTCAAGAATGTATTTTTTTGTTTGATGTGATGATGAATATGTGGTTGAAAAAGAAGGAAAAATATTAATGTGATGAAAAATATTAGGGTCCGTTTGATTGCAAATGTGAAAAATTGGTTGAAAGAAAATGTTTTACTGAGAATTGAATTGTCTAGAATTTGTTTTTAATGAAAATTGTAATTAATTGTGTTTATTTAGTATAATTTTTCACTTGGTCCGTTTGACTTTGTTTTTCATGAAAATTATCAATCAAAGGGATAAAATTTCTTACAATTGGGAATAGAATTTGTTTAGATTGCCAAAAAAAATTTAAAAAATTAGTGTTCGTTTGACTTTTTTTTACATGGAAATAGTCAATTTAAGGGATAATTTTTTTACAATTGTGGATAGATTTTGTATCCATTGCCCCCAAAAAAAAAAAAATGGAAAACAAAAAACCACCTAAAAGGTGGGAAAACAAATTAACCAAAAACCAAGAAAATGGTTCACGTGCACCCAAAGCAAAAAAACCAATTCCAAGTAAAAAAAAAAATGCTATCAAACAACCTAAAGTGGCAATTGAAAATAAAATTCCATTTTTCATGGAAAATGAAGGCCTATCAAACAGATACTTAGTTAAAAATGAATAGAAGAATGAGAATGAAAAAAATAATGTGGCTCAAACATGTACTAGATGCTTTTCCTTTTCATTTTCCAATTTTAAATTTGAGTTGAAAACTGTAACATTGCTGTTCATTATGGAATTTCAGAATCTTGTTTCGGGGTGGCATTTACCTTTAATTTGTGGAAATCTGCACCTTTATATGACGAATATCATGTTAATTGTAATGGCGTGTTTGATTGTCATTGAATATTTCATATAAAAGGAAAACGGGTATATTTTTAAAAATTTAAAAATATTTTACATGAAAAAAAAAAATGACAATTAAACATGACAATTAAACACTCAAAAAGTTGAAATTTGAGTGGAAAAAGACAATTTTCCAATCAAACACACCTCAAGTGTTAGTGTACTACTGTAAGCTAAGTACGATTGTGATCAATTGTGATTGATACGTGAAAGGGAGTATAAAATTTGGTGTATACCATAAAATATGTGACGAAAAAGTGAATGAAAATTGTGATCCAATAAAATGGGGGATTAAAATTGAAATTCAACTAAGTTTGACCAACTTCTTAAACTAAGCTCTAGTTCATGTTTGTCTACCATTATTTCAAAAATAAAATAAAATCCTCAAACGATCATTTTGAATCACATATTCTCATAAATAGGGGTGTAAAAGCGAGGCGAAGTGTTTAAACTCGACGCTTTTGAGCGCAACACAGATCATGTCGAACTTTTACCTTTTTGAAAGAGATTGAATTGGCTGGACTCGCCAAAAATCGAGGTCGAGCATGGCAAAACTACACCTATATCTCCAAATCAATTTCCTTTTCTTTTCTTTTTTTTCCCTTTTTTTGGTTGTAACATTGGTTGGGCTTGGGAATGTATATTAAGATTAAACTACGTCTATGCTTTCAAGAAAGGAATATATTTTAGACGTTTTCGTTTTGGTCCAAAAAATCTTTATTTCATTTGAGAACAGTTTAATTTGACAAAACATTGTTCTTAATTTTATAAATATTCATTTTCCATAAGAATATTAAACATTATTGTTAAAGAAAATGACGTGGAAACGACGAGCAATATTCATCGAAAGTTCCAAAAACTTTGGATTCTTGATTTATTTTTGAGTTGCTAAGTTTTGTTGGAGTGCGTTAAAATTTTACTTTTTAATATAAACATATTATTCATTACGGATAAGATACCCTCTAAAAATAAAGATTTGTTAAAAATGCTCTTACATCATACTCATGACATGAGAACTAAGATGATATAATAAAGCAAGAATAATGTTACGTAGTACAAATATGTTTAGCAACCATACGTCTATTTATGTAAGCAGGGGAGGACTTAGAGATAATGTTGAGTGGGGGTGAGATTAGGGACGGAGCCAGCCCGTCGAAGTAGAGGGGTCCAAAGTTGAAGGGGTGGGGGGCTACGGGAATTCGGGAGCACCCTACATCAAACCCACAAATATATAGAAAAATATGTAACAAGATTAAAGAGAAAAAGATTACATACAAAACATGAGTTTTACCAGATCCTGACTGCATTCGAGATAGAAAATAAGCTAAAAATCCTGTAAAAAAATAAAAATAAAAATAATAATAATTTTTTTTTTTTAAAAAAAAAATTGGGGGTATGTAAGCCTTCATCTGGCTGCCAAACTATATATAAATGGTTGATAAATTCGTTCAATAACAAACATTAATTTCATTAACACATTAATAAATGTTTTTCATTATTATCCAAATATTTAGTCAGAACCCCTACTATTTCTCTTTATACTAGTGTACGCACGTGCATCGCACGTGCTGTAGTTTAAATGAGTATTTAATAGCGTTGAAAAATTTTAAGTTATTTTTTAAATTTAATGTTTGTATAATTGTACGAATTGATTCTTTTTTGTCAGTTAATCTTTTTTATATACTTGTGTATATTAACACTATCTACCTCTTGATCATTGCAGGCTGATATGCTTATTCACCAAGAACCATATTTTAAAAAGTTGAATTCATTCTTGAACAACTGTAAAAGCATGGAAGAGATATGCTTCATACAAATCCACTTGAACCCATAGAAGGTGTTTCAATTGGTTCAAGCTGTGGATTCTAGGGTGGTGTATGCTAATATTAGGTAAGCTATAGTCTTCATGAACTGTGCTCAAGCTTTCCCAGTTAACCCCAGCTATAGTCGAGAGTTATGGAATATCGTATAAGACATCTTATGAAAAAAATCAAAAAGAGTTGCATAAAAGAGAGAATAGTTAGGATACGATCCGTTTTCCACACGTCAGTGATACTCATATTGGCATTTGACAATAACCAATAATCGGGATCGTTCTGTAAATGTTAAAGCAAGAATATTTAGCAATTGAACAACTTGTATATGAAAAAATGCATTCTTGTCCCCTCCGTAACATTTCAGCAACATGAAGGGCATTTTTTTTCATGCTTAAATTTGTATTCTCATACTTTGCATTTCACTGTTAGAAAAGCTGTGACAATCATAGTTTGAAAACGGACTCTGTTGCTAATGGAAAACAATGTGTGTGATGTGAAGCAATTCTAAAAATGTCATTAATGTCAATAGTTCATATTAATCTATATGTTTGAACATTCAATTAAATAGCATTTATACCATTCTCATAAAAATGACTTGCATCAACATCCGACACAATCTTCAAGATTGTACTCACAAAATCTTGCGACGTACTTGTTTCTAAGCACATTTTCTGAGTTTCTAGGCTCTGAATCCCAGTTTCGTTCCCTCTTGTCTCCTCGGTTGCTGGTGTTGCAGAAGTGTTCCCATTAAGTGTTGATGTTGATGGGATGTTTGCTTGCACCTCGACCTCGTTCCTTGCCACAAATTTTTCTATAGAAAACATAACAGATATTAGTTAATAAATTTTATCCCTTATAATCAAGTGTCCACCTTGAAAAAAAGGTTGAAGGTACCAATGAATGCACTTTCTGACAAGAAAGAAATACCTGACAAGGTACACATCTATAGGTCCCATACTGCTTCGGAGAACTATTTTGTACCTCCAATGTGGATAATCAATTGCCTGAACAAATCAGGGCAATTCACGAGTATTTATGCAGGCACAAATTGTTCTGCAATACTTGGCTCTAAGTTATTGGTTGCTTTTTGAGAAGAAAGTAAACAAAACTAACCTCATCAGGATCTGGAACTTCAAAAGTGGTGCCATGTGGAGCTTTAATTGCTATCAAAGTTTCATTCTGACAAAATAAACATACCAATGCTTCAGTAAGAATCTAGTAACCAATGAAAGCAGCCGGAAAGAACTGATGTGAAATACCTGAAAGCAAGGTAAACTCCTGATGTCTTCTTCAGTCATGAAAAGTCACCTGATGAATAAGCAATGTAAGCATGACAAGTATCAACACAAAAGGGAGCGAGCCAAATGATCCACATAATATAGCAAGGAGTGCTTTACTTTTGAATGTTTTCATCTTCATTGAAGCCTCTCAGTTTCTCTTGCATTTTTCTGAAACAAGTAAACAAATCAGAAGCCTCAGCATTATTGGGACTCTACCAGAACAAATATGTCTTCAGAGGCATCAAAATACCTTATTTGTTCATTGAATTTGTGTTTCTCCCTATTTAAGTTTTTTACTTCAGCCTACAGGGGTGCAAAGAGCTGATGAGGACTGAATCTAGCAACTTCTGGAAGTACGTACCCATCTATCTTCCTTTTTAGTTTGAAAACTTATAGCTCGTTGGTCGTGGAGAAGTATTAGTATATCATTGAATGTAAATGAAGCAGCATTTGGATGAACATAAATGAACTTAATAGAGACAATATTTAACGTTGCTTGAAAGTGTTTCTTTCGAAGATAGTAAAGGAATTTTTCACGAAATTTCTGATGGCCATGTCAATCTTGTTTTCTGATATCAAACAGTTTCACTCACGATATTCGATGCATGGATAGAATATATTAAAAAATGAGTAGCAAAAACAATACCAGAAAGACATGGTAAGAATGGAGTACAAAAATAATAAGCTAAAATGCAAAATTGGTGAGAAAGTGGAAAAATATAGAATCATAGATTATTCCAAGGAACCAATAGTAAACTTCATTGGGACAGAGAAAATCTAATTCAATTGTCAGCAGCTAATATAAAATCAATATGGGGAATTAGTGGGGGCATAATACAAGAGATCAACATGTTGAAAAAAATGCAGTCGAACTGTACCGTGTGGAGCCAACATGTATCAGATTTACCCCTAGGAAAAGTCACAGTCCACTTTCCCGCATTGGCACAAACAGAATCTTCCCATTTTGGCTCAATTTTAGTCTTAAAACAGTGGAAGTCAGCTTTAACTGCCAACTTGCTTGGTTGTTCGTTGTTATTGTAAACACTGCAAGCCATACAAAGTGAACTTTTATGTGGCAGGGTTCAAATAGAAGCAAAGGATACAGTGAAAAGCTGTGATCGTAAAGGTAACTGAGAAAATATAATTTCCACAGCCACTTGTAAGAAGTAGACAAGCAATTTATATTTAGGCATTGAAGCTGTGGTAATTAAAAAGGAAAAAGAAGGAAAAGACATCAAGGATGTTTTAAAGAAAAGTGAAAACATAACATACAGAATTAGCTTCAAATTCGATAGGCATGCTTATGATTCTATTTTCCAGTTCAGGGGACAAGATCTCCACTCTCTCATCCGCACCCCCACAACAGAGCTGAGTGTTTTCCATCAGGAAATAATGATGCAACTGGATCCAGACCAACAATTATCCAAAAGGATATGGTAAAAGAAATGCAAAATCTTAAAAAAATGATGATAGAAAAAGTAATGTTTCTTTGCGAATATAATGATAACATGTTCTAAGGCAAAAAGTAAAATCATGATAAAAAAAGGGTTATGCTTAAGTTAATGAATAGAAAATAGAAATCCAATTAGGAAATCCCTCTATTGGAGTGACACAGAGCTTCTCAATTCAATACATTCATCCCGAGACTTAAGTTTTCTCTTTATTCTCTATTATCTGCTTTACAAAGTAAACTGATTTTGAATCTCATGTACATTTTAGTGATCCTTAGTTGACTACAATCCAATTTAGCCCCACACAAGTCTGCGTGCTTCGGACTCGCAAGAAATATGAGATATAATGGTAGATAATAATACTGGTACAAGAGCAGTAAAAACCTTGGAGAAAAACTTTTGTGCATAGTTTTGAATTTGCACTGCAGTTTTTGTGCTCACATGCTCTGATAAAATCAGAATGTTCTTTAAATAAATCGAAGACTATATTAAATGTGCTCAAGAAAACATTCATGTACAAGGAATAAACACCTATTTTTCTTCATGCTTGACCGTAAAGTTTTAACGCCTCAAGGAACTTTTTATGATTTTCTTTTGTCTATGTTTCGTGACCTATTCAAATGAAAAAAATGCAAGATAAGTTGAGATTAACAAAAAGTTCTGCTTACAATTGACATCAATAAATAGAAGGGGCATACAAACCTTTGAAACAAAGTCACCTTTGGGGAACTGCTCTTTGAACAAGATACCCTTAATGGAAGGTGCACAAATTTTTTGAGAAATTTGTTTGCTTGTAGGAAGATTAATATCTGATCCAGTGGCTTCATTTTGAACCTATATAAAAGAAAGTGGGTGTAAAACATAGAATATGAAGAAGTACACTCAAGAAAGAACATTTCTCATTAATTGTAACAATTATACATTCATTTCAAAATTGTCAGTTAAAAAGTACCATAAGTTCCATCATCTTCTCTTCTCCAATAACATCGAAGCAGCACATCGGCATCAAAGTTTCACTACAATGAATTAGAAAAGAAAAATGCAAAATGTTCACACCATGAATAATTTTTTCCAACGACTATAAATTGCAAAACCTAATCCTAATACATAGTTTGGCCTCTAAATGCTCACAATTTACATAAATGATTTTCAAAAGATCCCCTTTTGTTTATCTTAAATTTTCTCTCAACCATAACAAAGTTCATTTTTACCAATCAAACTCAAATCACCAAATAAAATTGAAGCAAGATCCATCTTCAATCGACATATAGGCAATGTGGGGAAAATTGAAGTCTCCTAAGAGTCAATCTCAACCAAACAAATCAGCTGAGACCAAAAAATAAAAAATATGAAACTGTATACACGAGATCTAAAGAAACGGCTTTGGATCATAAGGAGATCGTACCGGTAGGTGATTGAGACGGCCCCTGAGGCTTTGGTTGAGGCTTAAGCTGAGTTTGAGGCTTAGCAAGTAATGAAGCATCGGTAGGTGGGCACCAAGGTCTTCCAGTCCATGCTCCTCTCGGAATAATTGGCTATATATCTATCACCAAAAGCAGGAAATCACAATATATCAACACGTTAGAATTCAAAAATAAAAAATCCAAGATTTTCGATAAAAAAATAAAATGAATCTATGCGGGAACCATCTATATCTTAGAAAACTGATTCCATGAAACTTTGTTTCTAGCAAGTAGAAAATGAAGAAAAATGGGTCTTGAAAAAAAAAAATAATGAAGTGAATATTCTCATGCCATTTCTGAGTTTTGAAGAGAGATAAGTGGATGCCACTTTCTTATCCAACCAATTATTTCACAACAGTTTGGTGATAAACATTTTATTGCAATAGTACGCCAATTCCTCTATAATTCAACAGCCACTACAGAAACACGAAGTCCTCTTAAAACCTGCTCTCCTAAGAGATGAATCTGCATGCTCTTTCAACAACTTCCATATTTTTATGAACAAGCATTCTATTCCTAAGCAACACATCGGAGAAATGTGGCTTCTAACAAACTTACCTTGCGATCATGCTCCTCTGCAAAGTATTCCCTATTGACATCGATCTTAGGAATGGCATCATTGGAATTGATACTGGGAGCAGTGTCTTGGACCTGAACTGGCAAACCATATACAAGATCCATGAGGCAAACTTGACAAACATTTTTCAACTTACTGCAAGTTTGGGAAATCTCAGAATTTTTATATCTTGCATCACGTCCTAGCCTCCACCTGAAAACTGTGAATGGTTGTGTGCATATCTTGCACTCCTTGTCATAATAAGATTTTGTCTGCAAAGAAACCAGAAGATTACTATGACTATGAAAGGCAGAAATCAGATCACAATCGTTATATCATAATCATACACCTAATATATAGATTACATCAACAATCCTATCATATCTTAGAGAATATGAGGATCTTAAAAATAAGATCCAGGTTACAGATACGAATAACACCACCCAAATTAATTGTGTAGAAAAAAATACCACAAACAAATATGTTCCAATACTACTGCAGCAATAAATATAGATAAAGCCATCTAATCTAGAAAGAGTTCAAAACTACATCAAATACATTAACACGCATGAAGACAATTACAAGAATAACATTTATTTAACACATCTCTCAAATAAACATGAAACTTTTATGAAAAACACGAGCAATCAAAAGAAAAATGAAACAAAAAATTAGTCGAGACAATAAACTGTAAGAATAAAAAAGAGAAGAAAACATGCAAAATGAGGTGATTTTCTAGAGAAAAAAATGCATTCAGACTCCATTTATTGCTCGAGGCTCTATATCATTCTCTTAGTCTTAGTTCCAAATGAGAAAGCAAAAAAAAAATAAAAAAAATAAAACAATTTGAGATATGTTAAAATCTGTGAATAAATATTCTTCAATTCCATAGTAATACAAATAAACTTAAAATCCTCATGGTGAGTCAGTGACATCCACCCTGGCTATAAATAGCTTAATAGAATTAGAAAAACTATTATGATACAATGGCTATATTACATATATCATTTCTCCTCATTAACTGGCCCTTTTTCTCTGAGGCAGAGTTAAACAACAGAAAATCAGAATCCAAAGTACATATATGATCCAAAATGACTTGAATTCTTTTATACCATGATATAAGACACAAGTTTAAGAGAGAATATATGTTCGCAATTCACCACGAAAAGAAAAATGGAAAATACCAATTATAAGAGTTGCAAATGATAGACTTATAGATCCCGCATTGCCATCAACATCACAGAAAATCAAAATGCACATTTCACCTAGCTCTCAAACTAAAAAACGCTCATTTGGCATCATCATACACCATGGAAAATGTAACAGGTTATATCTAGAACAACAAATTAAAAGCAGGTTTGGCTAATCTTAAAAAGGGTAAGTTTTATTTAATTTACTATTTTCTTACTTTTGAGTAAATATTGTTAATTTTTAAAAGTGAATCATATTTTTCGAAAATAAGTAGCTTCAAAAGTGCATTTGACTTATTTTTTAGCAAGACCACACATGTTCTAATTTCCGACTTTAACATTAAAACTTATTATTTACTTACAAGTAAGCTTTTAAGGCTTAGCAAACATACTCTAATTCATTAGTAAAAGGGTATTTGGGTTTGTATAAAAACATGATTTTTTTACTGTGGCTGCTGTAAAATTGAATTGGTCATAGCATTAACTCGCTTAAACTATGATATTAGTTTATACGGTTTATTTTCCCATTTAAAACATAAACAAAATACATAAATAAAGCTCAAATAAAAATGTGTGTGTGTGTGTGTTTGGGGGGGGGGAGGGGGAGTTAAGTGTAACATCGTACAATAATAAATTGGTCCAATTCCCGACCTTAAAAGTCAA
>CAIGRS010142742.1:0-13666 GCA_903798395.1 Fraxinus floribunda
TTGCAGGGTCCTTTTGTCAAGCTTTGTCAAGAAAAAAGCTCCGTCACTTGATGATCTACGACCATAAATGAAAAATTTCAGTCATTCTTTATCACCATTGGTTATAGGAGATGAAGATGAGAGGGATCATCGATATGTTGGATGCTCAGAAATGAAATTGAGCGAAAGAAAAGAGGGGGAAGCTGATGAAAATTTGTTGGACGGTGGAGTAGGTTTAGGGTTTTAAGTTTCTTATTTTTGTCTTTTTAAATCTCCAAAAATTTATGACAACTTATACATTTTTTGTACAAATGTCTAATCTAGTCAAATCTCATTTATTGAAGGCATGTCGGGTATTTAATTTATCTACAAGGGTAAAAATGTCCAAAATTGACAATTTTGCAACTACTTTAAAAATGTGACATTTTGGTAATAACATGGTAGCAAAATGACATCCAGCGTAATTTCTTCTTAAATTAATCTACCCAGCTTGGACAAGGGCTCGGGTCACCGATTTCCCGGCCCGAATGGCCGGTCCGAGTCGGGTTTTATAACTATGGTTGTGGGTAGATTAAATGCCATCGCCTCGACGGTCTTTGTTGGAGGCGAGGACAAGATGTGTGTCTCTGTGTTTACTGTTGGAGTATGTAAGGCTTTAACGGCAGCAAATGGGGACATATATCACCCTTGATTTTCATTTCTTGCCTGTGTGTTTGTATTTCATTCGGTATTGTTGAATTCATCCCAATTTTTTGAATAAACGCACCAATGGATTTTTTGTTGAATTCATCCCAATTTTCTTAGACTTTGTGTTCCTTCTTGTTATCTGCATTCTTGTTTTTCCTCGTTGATTGACCTCCTCAAATTTATTGGGAGAGGAATTGCCGTTGGTAAATTCCTTCTACTTCCTAAAAAATTATTCTCCGTAGACCCTTTTTTGTTGCTGTCTTTGCTATTTTTCTTTGTTGGTAGAGAGACTTCTCGGGAAAAATCATTTTTCAGTGACTTTTTGGTACTTGGTATAAACATGGTTAATGTATTGTTTCCCACAGACGGCGCCAATCTATTGACCCCAAAAAATGTTGCTAACAGAATCTCCACCTCATCCCTTCTACGTGGACATCATCTGCATATTGAGCACCCCGTTGGGAGGCAAAGGCCGCCAGTTGAGAAAAATGTCTGGTGACTGTTTGCACTCCGACGGTCAAGTCAAAGGCCGGACAAGAAATATAAAAAATGCAAGAGACGGGAAATGGGATTTTGGTTCGGGTTTTAGAATGAATGTACCTTAAAATAAAATGGATTCACATATATATAGAAAATGGAAATGGGCCAAGCACACTAATGGGCCTTGTCCAAGCCCAATATGAGATGATTTTATAGGTATTAGTCAGAGGCACATGTAAGGCACGTGTCGTAGTATAGTTGGCTACATAATAGCGGTGACTAATTTTTTGTTATTTTTGGAGACATCACCAATTAAATTTTATTTAGCAAAACTTCTTCAATAGAATTTTAAGTTTTTTGAGGGTGAGTAGAAAAGAAAAATTAACGATTATGATTTTACGTTTAATAATTTAAGATAATTTTTATATTTAAACTTAATCGACAATATATTTATTCAATTTTTAAGTTTTTTTTTAAAATTTAAATCAATCCAAATAGATATTCATATCGTGAAATATCAAATCAAACGTTGTAGGAAAAATAAAGTTGGAAAAAAGGACTTTGAAATGTGGTTGAGATTGAAAAGACACATAAACAATCACGACTTTACGTTTTACAATTAATGTAAAATTATTTTTGATATTTAAAACTTATCGACTATATATTTATCATCGCTGCACTTCAACATTTTCAACAAATTTTAAATCGCTTAAAAGATATATTTGTAACTTAAAATATTGAATGAAACGTAAAAAATAAAAAAAAATAACAAATTCGTTTAATTTAAGAGAAAAACTGAACAAAAATGAAATTGAGAGAAATTATTGTGAGTATGAGGGTTGAGGATGGGTGAAAAAGAAAAATTAACGATTATGATTTTACGTTTAATAATTTAAGATAATTTTTATATTTAAACTTAATCAACAATATATTTATTATGATCACATTTTAAGTTTTTTTTTTTAAATTTAAATCGATCAAAATGGATATTCATATCGTGAAATATCGAATCAAACGTTGTAGGAAAAATAAAGTTCCAAAAAATGACATTAGAATGAAGTTGAGATTGAAAAGAAACATAAAAATCACGACTTTACGCTTCACAATTAATGTAAAATTATTTTTAATATTTAAAATTTATCTACCATATATTTATCATGGCCGCACTTCAACATTTTTAACAAGTTTTAAATCGCTTAAAATGCATATTTGTAACTTAAAATACTGAATAAAAAATAAATTCGACTTAGACGGTTTAGTCGAGTTGATTCGGCTCGACTCTCGAATACTGAATAAATGTAAACAAAAATAAAATAAAATTCGGCTTAGATGGC
This sequence comes from Fraxinus floribunda, assembly GCA_903798395.1. NCBI lineage: Eukaryota > Viridiplantae > Streptophyta > Magnoliopsida > Lamiales > Oleaceae > Fraxinus > Fraxinus floribunda. The sequence continues at coordinate 2,481 of CAIGRS010142742.1, forward strand.
TCAGCCGAGCTAGCCATCCAACAAGCCATTCGGCTTGGCTCATGGCTTATGTACAATAACAATGGAAGTGATTCTTTTATTTATGGTAGACAACATTATTTGCCACGTCAAATTTCTGCAAACTGCGTGGTGTACTTGGAGAACTAGAGTAATGTTATTCATCCTCACTAGAATTACAAATACATTTTATGTGATTTGTAACCTCAGTGAGGATGAATAGAATTACTCAGAGAGATAATAGTTAAAAGAGTTGTGAATGAGTAGGTAACTCATTAAATTTCGACAAGGGAGGATTCATTGAGAGCCTGATTGGTAGGGATTAAAATTGGATTAAAATTGAAAAATTCACTGTTATTGTTGATTTTTATTAGATATGTGTGATCCAATAACGACTATATTTTTAATTTTAATTGATACAAACGGCCCTAAAGTTACCTAGCGGTAATAGGTGAAATACCCAAGGCCTAAAAACTAGAACTCTTGGCTTGTGCGAATGAGATCTTTCCCCCTAAGCAAACATCCTTAAATCCACTTTGCAGTTATGGAATCACTTCTCCTTGTCCACTCTTCTTCTGCAAACCCGCTACAATTATTCTTCTCTCATCCTCAAACCAAACTCTCCCTTTTTCCCATTTTAAAAATCAACCATAAACGCTCCGCAGTGATGCAGATTAGCACCACCGCCTCTGCCACCAAGGAGGCCAAGCTTTGGGGTGGAAGATTCGAGGAGAGCGTCACCGAAACCGTCGAAAAGTTTACCGAGTCAATCTCCTTCGACAAAGCCCTTTACAAGCATGACATAATAGGCAGTCGGGCCCACGCCTCCATGCTCGCTCGCCAGGTACTTGTAATAATGCTCACCTCATATATCTTGAAATTAAAATTACTACTCCTAGTATCAATGAATGATTTTTATTTATTTTGTTTCCTTTTCTTTACATTTGGCATTCTTGTCGGTATTGTTACAGGGATTAATAAGCGAGAGTGATGCGGATAGCATTCTGAAAGGCCTTGATGAGATTGAGATGCAGATTGATAACGGAAAATTTGTGTGGAGAACGGATAGAGAGGATGTTCACATGAACATTGAGGCTGCTCTTACTGACTTAGTTGGCGAAGCTGCTAAGAAGTTACATACAGCCCGCAGTCGGAACGACCAAGCTTGCACTGACCTTCGTCTCTGGTGTCGTGATGCGGTAGACAACATCCTTTCTCGAATTAGGCGTCTCCAGGTAGTATAATGTTCTTACGCAACTTTTCAATTGCATCAAATTTTTACAGTCCCAAGCCCCAAATATTTTTGTTGCTGATAATGAAGATGTTACCCGAAACAGAATGTGCAGAGTATAACCGATCACATGTACAAAATTTATTCAATTTGAATAGAATATTCATTTAATTAAGTACTCTGCATTTGAGAAAGCAATACTCGTCAGTATACATTATCAGCACTATTGTGATAGGAATTGCCAGCTGCTAAGCTGCAGTTTCTTGTTAATGTTGAAAACCAATTTGTAATAGTTCAAATGGCTTTCTTCCTATTCTTAAACTTTTCTGAATCTGCAGGTTGCGCTAGTAACGCTGGCTATGAAGAATGAGGGGCTGATAGTTCCTGGATATACTCATTTACAAAGGGCTCAACCTGTTCTACTACAACATCTTCTTTTAGCATATGTTGAGCAGGTGACTTAATTTATGTGTGCTCTGGCATGTGCAAAAAAGATTTATCTTCCTTTACTGGGAAAAGGGTTTAGTTATCTTTCTCTGAGAGAGAGAGAGAGAGAGAGAGAGCAGCCGAAGGGTATGTTAATTAAATTTGATTACAGAGTAGCAATTGCTAAGAAGTTCCTTTCTCCTGAGCATCTGCAAACACGCAATATCAAATATTCTTTATATAATTTTCAGAAATAAAATAAAATTTGTATGTATCAACACATCAGATGAAACAAATATAAGGATTGGCATGGTAAGGACTTCCGGCAAAAAAATAAGAGAAGTCGCAGAGATGAAAGAGTTTGCCTAGTTAACCTAAAGGAGTTAGATTTAAATTTATGATACTTTCTAATTATTTAGTAATTAAAATTATTCACAAACATAACAATCCTTGTTTATGTAGGATTGCACAAGATTTTGAGAAGAAGGAAATGCTAACTAAAGGGAAGTCCAGAATATAGATAGCATCCTTGAAATGAGATGAGGGAAAAAAAAAAATTCTTTTAGCCGAATTTTGTGTTCTAGATATTTTCTTGTATACACATATTAAGGAGGTGTTTGACACCCATTTTAGTAGAAAAATGTGTTTTTGAATAGTGATTGACGGAAGAATGTGTAGTTAAAAAGTAAGGAGAATTTTTAGGTTTATGTGTAATATTATTTTATTGATAGAATGTGTGGTTGAGATGAAGAAAGAGAAAAAGAATGAGAATGAGAATGAGAAAAAAATGGGTGCCAAACAGGGGCTAAGTATGTCTTGGCAGATAACACAATTATTATGGAGAAAGAATCCTTCATAGGAAATATTGTATTCTTTGCATATGTTTGGATGATCACATGGATTTCTATATTCTTTTGTGTTCTCTTCCTTAGTTAATCCATTAAATTTTGCTGTTCTCCAACCATCTTGCCATGATTTACTTCTTTATATTTTGTTTTCATAATTCTTTGGTGGGCTGAGAGGACTATGAAAGTTCAGTTGTGAGAGATGCTTTCATTTTCGGTTCAGCCATGCAGCTTACATCTACTAACCACCAATTCAATGTTATATTGTAGCTTGAACGTGATGCTGGCCGTTTGGTAGACTGCCGGGTAAGAATTAATTTCTGCCCACTGGGCGCCTGTGCGTTAGCTGGAACTGGTCTGCCAATTGATAGGTTTATGACTTCTGATGCATTGGGATTCACTGCTCCCATGAGAAACAGGTATTTACTAAATTGTCTATGACAAATACAACTTCCTAGAGTGTGAATTATTGTTTATTGTAAATGTTTCTGTTTGACGCACCATTCATTATTTGGTTTAGCTTCTCTTCATATGAAATTTTCACTTTCTTTACATTTGCTTGGCTGTGATGAACACAACATGTAAACTCTCATAAACTGTAGTGCCCTAGTTCTCCGGTGACACTACCTATCGTCTGGACTCCTTTCAGCAGTTCCTCTCTTCTGTTTCAACAAGCTTATTTCATGTGTCATCATATTGGCACTAGCCTGCTGCTTAAAACAGAGATCATGTTCTGAACTTTGGCCCTCTTGCAACATTGTAAACTACATACATGTTTATGTGTATCCTGCTAAATAGATTTCTTGTAACTGAGCTTGATTGAAACTCAACACAATGTTGTATTTTGTCTCTCACAGGGGCATATAAATGGTACGTCTAGTTGGTTCCAGTCATCTACACACGACTTGCCTATTAAAACAAATGTAGTTCACAAGTTGTAACCAAGAACTTAAAAACTGAATATGTCATTTCTGATGCTTGCTTTCCAACTGAAAGCCTGAAGCTTTGCCCCAATGTGTGCAGAAGTTGAACCATTCACATGGTTTAAGCAAATGAAATCATTAGAGTGCTTATATAGAGGTTGATTCCCAGGTTGATATGATGGATGCCCCCCCCCTAGTGGGGGTTGACTACCTCTCCTGAGCTTGAAAGGGTTCTTGCTGCTGTAGCCAAACATATTTCCAACCTTTCCTTTTATCCCCCTAAGATTTACCGCAAAATATCTTTCTTGTCCCATCTTTTAGTGATATTTCCTACCCTTTGCTGCCTTATTGTAGATCTGGAAGAGTTTCATTGTTTTGGCTAAGAGTAACTTGTTTTGAAACCTCAAAAATCTTATTTGAGGTGGAAGTCATATGAATCAACTTCTAAATAATGTCTTGATATTTTTGGCAGCTCAATTAACTTTAGTAATATTTAATACCCAATTCAGTAATTTATACGAGCATGTTTGGCTAAGCATAAAAATAAGGAAAAGTTACTTTTAAGAACTATGTAAGCATGTTTTAAAGTTACTTTTTCTTCCTTGAGTAAATATTTACTTCTTTCCAATATTTATCGAGAGCAAAATATTTATTTCAATAATTATATTCTTGAAACTTTTTAAGTTTAGCCAAACATTCTCATAAATATAAAATTCACTAAAATACTATTTGAATTTCTTTTAAAATAAAATAAAGTTAAATTGGTTAAGAGATGTAGCTTCTTGATATTTGGGAAAACTATCAAACAAGAAAAGGAGGTAATAATTATGTATTATTTTATATCATATTATGATCACTAGATAGTTATTTAGTTATTTTGGCAATTAGGTTTATTTCTTGCATCTATTTGAATTTTTTATGCCATTTAGTTTTATTTTTTGCCAGTTTTTTCCCTTCACAACAGAGAATCTACTGCATGATAGAAAACACTGCATAATGTGTATTTTTCACTCATCAAAGATGTCTACAAAATGCCCGTTTATATCAGGCTCATAAAATGGTCAATGATTGAAGGGTTAGGAAAATCATTTTGACATTAGTTTGACACCTCAGCTTATAATTCTGGGTCAGGCACTAGCTGGTTTTATGCCGTTACTCTTGAGTTTAGTTAATCTTTGAGAGTTTTTGTGGATCATACTGACTTTTGGGTTCTTGTTTCAAACCTGACGCCGTGCCAAAATTCCATCCTCTATTAGTCTTTGCTTACAGGATATATTTGGTTTTATCATAGTGGTGAATTCTAACTTAAGTGGAGATGTCATATGATATTTTGTATTTGAGGGAGCATAGGATTGTGTCAAAAGGGCTGAGCAAATTTGCACATGATGTTTAAAATTGGAAGCATGATATTTGGGCTTCTTTTGCATTTTTATAATGTTATGACACTAAAATGATTGATTTAAATTGCCGAATTTGTATGGCTAGAGGGTCTTAGGTTCTTTTAAATCATACGACTGTTAGCGTATTCATGTCGATATTTTCTTTTGGAGTTCACTTTTGTTGCTTTCTTTTCTCCATTGAGCATTTGGCTTCGTCATTTTATTGTGATAATGCCATTGTCAGGAGATCTTTTTATGACCTATTGGCCAGTTATTTAGATCATTTGATGATGTCAATACATGCTCGATTGAAAACGGAACATTGGTTCTTGCACCAATCAAAAGTACTGTGAACTGCCAATGAAAATTGAACCTCTTCAACATGTTTATAATGTCATCTCATGGACATAATTGATTTCAATGCTGAATATGGATAATTAGTGAGTTCAGTTCTTCCTTTTAAATGAAACGCTTGTTAAAGCAAACCTGTGAAAAAAAAAAAAGAAATTAGATTTGTGACTTACATCTGGATATTGATTGGTGATTTCGGTTCATAAATGATTAATCTTGTGTGGGAAATTGAGGCAGGACAATTTTATCTTTTCTTGGGGATGGGGGAGAAGTATTAGTGAAGAATGTTTTGAAGTGAGAGCAAGAATTATGTTTATGTTAATTGGGACAGGTTAAATGATTGTAATTATCCATCCATCACTTCAAGACCTTAAGATTAATTTTGGTTAAATTATTCCACCACATGAAAGTCTAACGGGATATAGGAGACAAAATAATCATTTTGATTTGCTTGGTTCTGTATTCTCTGTTACTAGTTCCATTAGCCGAAGTAAATATGAGTGGAATTTTAGAATTAGTCCAATTCTCAGAAGTTAAGCAACTAAAAGAGACGATTTTGAATGTTTAGTGGCAGCAAATATCTTTTATATTCCACTAGTATATCAAGATTCAAGAGTATTGGCATTTATGGTCCATGTTATTTTGTATTGCATCTTTTACCGTGTTTATTTCTTGTCCACAATGAGTACTGTGGCTTTATCACGTAATTGGTTGGATCAGTATTTGAAATAGCATTGATGCACTTTTGGATGGAGGTTTTATTTTGGAATTCATTTTTTATGCTTTCTTTTTTATTTATCGAGCATTTGGCTTCCTCAAATTATTTGTGACACCATTATATGCAAAATAGCATTGATGCAGTTTCAGATCGAGATTTTGTTTTGGAGTTACTTTCTGCAAATTCCATCACGGCAATCCATCTCTCTCGGCTTGGTGAAGAATGGGTATTGTGGGCTTCAGAAGAATTTGGGTTTCTCACTCCTAGTGACTCTGTTTCAACTGGAAGCAGTATAATGCCACAGAAGAAGAACCCAGACCCAATGGAACTTGTTCGAGGGAAATCTGGCAGAGTTGTGGGAGACTTGGTTTCACTTCTCGTAGTGTGCAAGGGACTTCCTCAGGCATACAACCGAGATTTACAGGTAAGCGATTCCGTCAATTTCCATTTAGTTTTTTTCCTAGCAGACTTAATGATCCTATATTTCATCCTCAAACAGGAAGACAAGGAGCCTGTATTTGACAGCGTTAAGACAATATTAGGAATGCTTGAAGTGTCAGCAGAATTTGCACAAAACATCACTTTTAACTGGGAAAGAATAAAGAGTGCTCTACCTGCTGGTCATCTTGATGCCACAACGCTTGCTGACTACCTTGTCAAGAAGGTATATTATGTCTCTCGATTCCTTGTTTCCTTTTTCAAAAAACAAATGTCGTTTTCCACTGGAGTGTGATCCCTCTATGGATTGAAATTATTGTTCATTTGAGTCCTTTTTTTAAAGTTAAATGCTATTGACAAAATGGTGTATTGAGTGCAGGGAATGGCATTTAGAACTTCTCATGATATAGTTGGCAGGTCTGTTGCCTTGTGTGTTACCAGTAACTGCCAACTTCAGGAGCTGAGTCTCGATAAGTTGAGAAGTATAAGCCCAGTGTTTGATGAGGATGTCTACGAGTTTCTTGGAGTCGAAAATTCAGTAAAAAAGTTCAGTTCATATGGCTCCACTGGTTCAGAATGCGTTTCAGATCAACTTAACTACTGGGTCGCTAAACTTGGAATTAATGGATAAAGAGAGTGCAAGTGTGGTTTTCTATCGTGGAACTTTGACGGAAACTCTTTTACTCAATTTTCTAGTGTTAGACTTGGCCCAAAAAAAAAACATTTATCTATCTCGATTGGAGGAAGTTCAGCAAACGATGAATTACATGTAATGTGTATGATTGGACTTTTTTTGGGCTCGCCTTTCTATCCTTGAGAAGTTTGAAATTGAATGATTTCATTTGTTATTTGAAATGAAGGTAGAAAGAGTTGAATTTAACCAAGAAAATGTTGAGAAAAATTTAGAGTACACAACTCTAAACTTACTAATATTGGACCTCAAACAAGTAAACAAATTACTTGTATTATACCCACAATAAAAGACACTACAACACTTTTCGAAGACCACAATTTGAAGAAAAATACAAACACTCAAAAGAAAGCTCACAATTCACACTCAAGACTCCACACTTAAAACTAAGAATACAAAGGCTTATTTTTGAAGGATATCCAAATTGGATGGAAACAAAACAAAACACAATTAATAGAATTTTAAAAGTGAGATGAATAGGGTAAGAATAAAAAGGCTAGTGCAATAGGCAACCGTGGACAGCTACTCCTTTGGCAGTTGGACATGTATCTAAACCAGAATGCTCTCCATCTGCACCCCACTAAGAAATGCTTACGTTCTCTATTCCGAGGCTGAAGTACAAAACCACTCCCATGAATGCCAGTCCAGCATCCAATGCTGCTGATAGAATGTAATTGCACCTCTGCCACCAATTTTTCCTGTATCGAAATACAAAGAAAAATATTGCCCCGATAAGAATCCAGCTATTGAAGTTCAAAGTTGAAGCCAGAGGCATTGCAGCTGTTGCTCCAAGAAGTACTGGTATATTAATCAGCTTTATCCATTGTTTACTCGGAAATGTGTATAGTAGCCATACGATAATAGGGGCTAAGGCACCCCCAAGAAAGAACCAGTTGAGGGCACTAAAATTCCTAAGAGATCCAAATATACGCTTTGGTCCAACCAAACCCCAAATGACAGATGCATCATAGAATATACTGTTACCAGGTCACGTCTGTGGACTATTCGGGGGAAGTAACTGATCCTCGCATATGTTGCTGATGGGGGAAGTAGTTGATCCTCACATATGTTGCTGATGCTCATTAGCAGCCACCAAACCACCCGTGTTGATTGTTCCAGCAATAATCGTCCCAACTGACTGAACTATGAACATTGATCTTGATGGAACCTTCATGTAATAGCCTAGCTTAAAATCATTCAGAAAGGAAACTGCCTGACTCATGCTCATATATCCACAAGTTTTGTAACTCTTGAAAATCATTCTACACATCAAAATTTTTCATACCTAACACCGGAGCTTCATTCATTGCTATCTATTGAAGTGTTAACCTATTTCTCTCTTGGTACTTAATTGTGATCATATCACTTATTAAGTGAGAAATTTCAATTTGTAAATTCAATTCTCTTTAAACTTGTAGGTCGTGTTGAGGTTCCATAAAGCTCAACGTTGTATAAGGATCGGTGCTCCTTGTTTGTAAGTCACCAAAAGCTTTGTAAAGAGTTGGATTGCACAAGTCAATCAACATAGTGAAATTAGTCTTGCTCGCACCGGAGAGCTTGGCAACAGAGTACGTATATCATTGTGTTGAATCGAACCTTCTTAATTATATCGCTTTCATTCACTCTCTGTCTTTACTTATTGCTCTCATATTTGTGCTTATTATTTGAATTAATCTATACAATTACTACGTGCTTGATTTTGTTAATTTTTCAAAAAAGTTTTAAAAATCAATTTACCCCTCTTGGTTAGCTATTCTTGGGCTATTATATTCAAGCGCCAAGAACTATATAAACATTCTCTTTCCAGCCTTAAACTTTGGTTATAGCACATGAATTAAATAGATATTGGCAGATATTGTAGAAGTTGATGAATTAATTGAATAGAGAACTTAAACCTAATTAACATGTTCACATAGAAATCTGTATTGGATAATCAATAATTTCAAATAATGGTGAACCCATAAGAGACTGAGCACAAAATTGATATTTAGTTTTTGGATAGAAATACCAACTTGTAAGTGTCACTCTTGGTATAATAATCAAATATTGACAATAAATCCGATCAAACATCAAGTCTATCTTTCGATCGACCCAATGTTCACATAATGAAAAACTTTATAATTGTCAGATATTTTTCACCATATGTGTGTAAATAATTCGACCAAATATTAACCTTCATTTGTGTCGGTCAATACCATCATGAATTACATACATACAACCTTTATAATATTCCAAATAAAATAATTAGGCAAAAGAGGTTACTTTGGTACATATTGCTTCAATTAATCTATTTTAGAAAATTAGTAATCCGAAATTAATTTTAGTTCTAGGATTTGAAATTTGATTGCCCCCTTAATTTTTTAATTTTTTTTTCTTTTGTTTTCAAATAATAATAATAAGTAATTCAGCGCTGCAACTCATGGAAGCTTAATTCAACAATCTATTTTTAGTTAAAACTTTCCCAAAATTCAAAATTTAAAATTTAGTGATAAAATTCACATTCCAAAAATAAAAAATCCAAAACCTGAATTTTAGCCCTAAAATTCTTTCTTTAATCTCAATGTTTAACATGGGTTGGCTCTAATACCACTTGTTGAAACTTTAAGAAACTTTAAACTTTAAAACATAATCACTTTATTGGCAAAATCTTCCATGTCAAATCACCAAGAAAATTAATAGTGCGGAACATACCATAATTCTTTGGGAATAAATTCTTGTTACTGGATTTGATTCCGAATCTTGAATCTTGATTATTGGCTCTTTTGGCTCTTGATTTTAATTTTTGCTTCTTGCTCTATAATTTTGATTGTCTAGTTCTTCAATTTAATTGCTTCAATCCTTCTCCTTGATTCTTTTTTTTTTTTTTTAATCCTTGCTTTTGATTGTGGGTTTTGGATCTTCATTTTCAATATGCTTTCTCTTATATTCTTGTGTTGATGAGATGACACAAAAAACGAGAAATTGCATATGAATTGGGGACCATAATTCTATTTATAGTTTCTATATGCATCGTCAAATACAATCTTAATGGATCCGGTCTTTACACATATAATTTGGCCCACACTTTAATTCCTTATTAGATCACTTTAATTGTGCTCAACTTAAGATAGCATTATACACAATTAATTACATAGGGAAAAATTCATGGGTCATGGATTATCTTTCACGAAATCAAAAATCAGGCCCTCAATGTTTAAAATTACAAAACTCAGGTTTTACGACGCTGCTGTGATTCACTGCAGAGGGAGGGAGGGGGAGGCGAAGAGACCGACAGGAGGTGGAGGCATCTGGCGATGAGAGAGTGAAAAGAAATTGTGAGAGAGTTGATCTAGGGTTTTACATTTAAAATGAATTTGGTGTGGTAGATAGAGTGGGTATATATGTTAATTTAATTTTATAATATCATTATTAATATTAATTGTGAAATTAGGACCTGATTTTTGATTAAAAAACGTTAAAACCTGATTTTTTTAAAATGTGAAAGAAAAGGTCTGGTTTCTTGTAATTACCACTATGATGTAGGCCCACATGAAAAATTAATAAACCCAACATTTTCCCGTGTTTGTATATTTATAACTAGTGATGAATTTGTAATATTTGCATAGTTAGATGCACTTTTGAGGCTGTATAAATGTAACAACCTAGATGCACATATCTCGTTTAATTATTTTCCAAACTCCGTGTTTAATTATTTTGACGTGCCAATTTTTATTACACAATTTATTGTCTTACTATCATTTCACAGCTCTAAAGTATTTAATAATAAGAAAATAATTTTATGCAACTTGGCGATGGTGCACACCACAATAGATTGTATCAGAGCATGTATTTTCTAAAAGCGGTTCTGAAGACTAATATGATAATATTTCTCCATTTGATGACATATTCTACACTCACGTACGCCTCTACTTTAAATTTTTAGATATGACATATGACACTGTTACGACGTTAGTATTTTCTTATGATAAATTATAATGCACACTACTTGTGATATGTTGCAATAGATTTTAGAACGAACATTTATTGACACAACATTATGGACATGGTACATAGTGGAAATGACATAAAAAGAACATAGTGGAATAAAAAAAAAATTAAGACCGAACTGAAAGTAAAGACACTAGTAACATAGAGTCGGAATGATTTAGAAAAGCTTTGTAAAAGGTTGGATTGCACCACAAATCAAT
>CAIGRS010142763.1:0-15636 GCA_903798395.1 Fraxinus floribunda
GATTTTTTGAAAGTTCAGTGACTAATCAAGTAGTTTTTAAAGTTCAGTGACTTAGTGGAAACTTTGGCCAAAGTTCAGTGACTAATGGGGTAATTAACCCCCCTAAGTATGTTAGGGGGATTGAGCTGAGAACAAGCTTACTCGCTTCAAAAAACTCGATTTCTCTCACCCTAAGTGAGGCGAGTTGCTTGGGCTTGCAAATTTTGTTAAAAAAAATTAATATTCAAAATTTTATTTTTTATTTCCTGACTACTGGACGAGTCAGTGTGAGCTAGTGAACTGAAATGACTTGCATGAAAAAAATCAGCTCGACTTATCTCATGACTCGTTCTCAACATCGAGCGACTCGACCGATTTGACCATCCCTACAACATGTGCAACGAATGACATTGTCGGTTACGGTGAACATAGAAAAATGTCAGCCTCAGCCTCTAAAATTGAATACTTTAAGCATTTATTAGGGTTCTTCACATGGGACCTCTTATATTCTGCGTATCAAACATTTGGTTCAAAAATTTTGTTGACCAACGACCACTTACTGAAATTGCAATACTATTTGGCCCCAAATGGATAAATCAAATTTAAGCTGGAACGTGGTATAAATTAGTACTAGAAAATACATAAATAAATTTATTGGGAAGAAAAATGTTTGATCCTATCTTAGAATATTTTTGTACTTTAATATTAACTTAAAATCCACTGTATTGTTTATTATGAGTATTTTCTTGTTTTTACTTTTATTAATTGAGGATGTCCGACGTGTTTCAAATAAGGATAATTCTTGGTGTACAAAATGGAGTACAAAATGGTGTCCCCCCACAGGCGCCTCCCCAATAGGGGGCCGCCATTTGACAATTTTGGACACCCTTTTGTAATTCATTTTGTACCTATAGCACAAGAATATTAGTTTCGCTATTTATTTTATTCTAACATAATTTAAATGAGTATTTTGGGACTCTCAATAGGGTGAATAAAATTCTTCACTTTCACTTGGGCCCTGTTTGATTCATCCTATATTTTTCGAGTTTCAACTTTTTTTGTGTTTAATAGCCAAATTTTTCCCTAGAATTAATTTTCCACCCCCCCTCCCCCCCAAATTCAATTATCTGAAATTCATTTTTTTTCTACCCAAATTTCACTCTTACAATCAAACTGACCCTTAATTTTGTAAAACTTACAATGAATTAGAGATCAACTATATAAATTCTTTCTTGTTCTCCGATTGAGTTCATTGCTAATCCGCTATATCTATTTAAATATCATTTAATAGTTTGCCTTTGAAGGATTTCAATGAGACTTTTGATAAGTTGGAGTGCATAAAGCACAATAACCATATTCATGTTGTTCAACATGAAAATAAAAATTGAATATCTGAACACGGCGCGCAATTGTGACGTGTTAAAAATTATTTTTTCTCTCATCGTAAATAGTTCATTATTCTCGTCTCACTCTACTCAAAATAATAGAAAGAGAAAGGAACTTGTTGCCCGTTGGGGCACATCCCAACTGGTAAAGGATGAAGCTCTTAGTTACGGGAGTTCAGAGGTCGCTGGTTCGATTCGTGGGGCTCTTGGAAGGCAGGCTCTTTCCTAGAAGGCAGGAGTTTTACTGGCAATGTGCAACATATGTTAACTCGCTCGGCACTTTGGCAGATCAGTGGGGGGCTCTTGAACCCTGGCCAGTTTGGGGCACATCCCGCGATTTACCTGATCTGCGTCTCGAGGGGTTAAGGCGTACACTCCAGAATTAGTCATCGAATGTGGACACTTGAATATTTAAAAAATAAAAAATAAAGACAAAGGGGCTTGTTATTTTTCTATTCATTTGATTCTTGTAACAACAATAAGAGTTGTCATACTTTCTTGGTAGAATCAATATTATTATAAGTTTCATACTCCCATGCCCATTTGGTGTACGTATTCATAATCTATTTGATTTTCTAAACTAGAAATAAATTGAAAATCATTTTTTAGTGCTTTTATTTGGATAGGTTGGTTGCTCTATAAAGTGCAATAAAAAATATTATTATATTATGTTTATAATAATGTTTTCTAACGCATCGAATAGTAAGAGTATCTTCATTTTTGATGTAAAATTGAGATTTTCAAAATCATTCTTACATACTCATTTACATACCGATAGATCTAAATCTAAATCCTGCTCAAATGAAAAGATCTAAAAAAATTGGACGTAAATAGATTGATAGCTTTTTTGCTTCTTGTGGACCCCACAAGTAGATCTAAAAAATTATGTAAATTTTCATTTTTTTAAATATATTTCTATTAGAAAATGCACTTTGCATTTCATTCGCATCTCTATATTGGAAAAACTTTCGATCACTTTAGATATCTAAATGTCAATTTAGATATAAATTAGAGCACCATTGACGATGCTCTAAAAGTAATTATTTTGGAGTTAACGGTTTTTGTCATAAATTCACGGTCGATTAGTCTTCATTAGAATTTGCTAGCAATCAAATTCGACAAACCATCGTATGTGTGTGTGTACACACACACATTGATCGTTGAATCTAACAATGAAAGTATCTATTGGATGGACAACGAATAAACAATTGAGCAATAATTAATTAAAATAAGATATATATTTTTATGGTGCAATATATTGATACAATACTATTTTATGGTTCTTACGTCTCTTTCATAGAATGTGAAAAAAAGAAAATAAATCAATGGGGCAAATTATTCTATTGAGATATTTGGAAAAAGTAAAAGTCAAAATTGAAGATACGAGCATCTGTAGCAGTTACAATACAGCTGACTTTTCAAAAACATAATTATTTAATTAATCAACTTATTGCTTCATGAACACACTATTAGTAACTTTGGAACTCAGTTTTGAAACATTTTAGTATTCTATGTATCTCTTCATGATCAAATTGATTTTTATTTTTTATTTTTGGGAAAAAAATCTGTCTATTTTTTACAATTATGAAAAAAAAAATTAAATTAAATTCAGTTATCCGGTGACATGTTGAGATAAAAGGGACTTCTACTTCCAATGACATTGCTTATAGAAGTTGGCAAAAATGCATTCTATAAAATTATACTAAACTCAATGATTTTATAGAGAAATTCTTGAATATTCATATTGGATAAGTGTCTTGTTCAACTCTTGATGTCAAGGCTATTGTCAGGACATTCTATTCCGCCTCTTTTTTCGTAGAAGATGTGAATCACAATTTTTAGTAAGAGCTTGTTTGGTAGAGATTAAAATCGGATTAAAATTGAAAAATTAGTCGTTATTGTTGACTTTTATTAGACGAGTGAGACCCAATAACGATTATATCTTCAATTTTAATTGAGTTTTAATCGGTACCAAACGGGTTCTAAGACTTCAAATAAAATAACACTAATTCGAGAGGAAAAAAGGCTAGCCGAACATGTGGTGGGATATTCATCGGAGATGTTCTAAAATTTTACTTGGGTAGTACACATTTTTTTTCTTTTTTAAATTAAAATATATAGAGTAAAAAGGAAATAAAAGAAAAATGAGGGAGAAGATAGATGGTGTTAGTGAATATTTTACAACTTTAAAAAAGAACATTAATCATTGAGGATTGATTACCTAATGATATATCTGCACCTCCTAATTGTCCCACTTATAAAGTTCTTATTATTTGATTGATTAAACGTATTGCTAGTGGTTGTAACAATTATTATTATAAATTTCTATGAAGATTAAGTCCATGGATTAGCTTAACCCACACTCAATTAACTTTTCAAAGGAAAAAAGGGCCAATGTTAGTTAACCCGAGAACTCGTATTTAAGATTCTTTATTAAACATCATTTGATTTTTTCTACACACATAGGGTTATGCTCTTTACATTTCCGTTATCATAGCTACTTTTATATTTTTAATAGGGTTGTCAAATTGGTAAAGTTGTCTGTAGGCTTGGCTCGTTTTGGCTCAGCTCATGGACGGCTTTGGCTCATTTTGAGCTCGTGGGCTGACTTGTTTCTAGCTCGTTTTAATTTCTTTTTAAAAAAAATGAGTAACTCGTGGATGGCTCGAATCACTCATGAGGCCCACAAGTCAAAGGGTCGAAACGAGTTTCGACTTTTGTGGACACGAGCAAAGCTCGTTTATGTCATAAGATTGAGCTTAGCTCATGTGTCTACCATTGCGACCTCTAATTAGTAAATGATGCATTTGCATCTTGTTTTAATTTGTAATGCCAATTATAATACGCTTTGGTGGGCTATTGAGAACGTTGTGATGATCTATGTTGAGTCGAAAAGATATAACTAATTCGATTAATTATGTAAAACTTGTAATAACAATAAATTACGAAAATCCATGTAGAACTTACATTTTGCTCCATCCCGACAATCCAAACCAAAAAAAAAATGTTTTTAAACAATTTATTTACGTACATTGCCTTTGCTACAAGTATTGTAAGAACACAATAACTTTTTCCCCTCCCCGTGAAAAATCACATTTGATTTCTTGATCGAAAATTTTCTATTTTTGTCAATATAAAATAATTAGTGGATGTGAAGGGCAATTTGGTCAATTCAACTTTTCGGGAAAAGAAGAAGGCACACGCGATTTACTTTGTGAAATATTATATTTTAATTTATAATATTTTTTTGACAAAAAGTAATGCAATGTGCTGGCATTTGCTTCTTCATCACTTTAGAACATGCACTTATTGGATTAACAACTAATCACACCAATGCTTAAAAATAATTACATGTCTCCAAGTGTGAAAAGACATACTTAGCATCTTACTAATTATTTAGTCTATACTTAATTAGCGCATGTCACGGTTGTTTACTACTACGAACATATTTGATACCATGGATTGGATAAAATTAAAGACCGCAATTAATAAACATTTCAAGTACTTTTCTATTTTTAACTCCGTCCGTTATGGTATACTACATACGCGATACAATTTGTCTTAGTTAAGAAATTCAGATCATTTTTTACATAGAGCACGAATTTGCTGAATCGTGACTTTTGTAAAAACATTTTGTGTAGAACACAGAATCGATATTTTAATGGTATATTTTGTACACGAGTAAATATGATAATTGATAAATTTTATTACAATTTAAGTTCAGCGTACGAAAAAATTATAAAAAGGAAAATTTAATTTTTATTTATGAGCAGGAGTGGCAATGTGCTGAGCTGAGTCTGCTCGGTCCTTAGACACCTTAGCTCAAGTTTCTAAACTCTGCTTGTATTCACAAACTAGGCTTAATTTAGCCCTTCTGGTTCGTGGGCTTCATGGACCGAGCCAAGCCATACATGAGTTGGCTCATTTTTTTTTAGAAACTAATAAAACCAACTCAAAATGAGCTCGCTTCATGGCTCGTCTCAAAATGAGCTAGAGTCATTCATAAGCTAAATTAGGACGAGACGAGACAAATCCATGAATGACTTGAGACATATTTGCCACACTTACCTTGAAGTTAGAATTGTGTAGGGGAAAAAAGACAGAGATAAGTGGGTGGGTTCACCAACCCATAAATGGGTCGGTTGGAGGTAATACCCGCTACCCACACAACATTCAATTTGTTCACGAAGCTACCATTCATGAATCGGGACATACTTAATTTGGGAAAATTGCAATGGAGGTTCTAAACTCTGCTATAAGTGCAAATGGATCTTCAATCAACCATAATAACCGTTTCATACTTGCAGTAACCAAAGTCCTTTTGGATGGAGCACGTGCATTAGGACACCATCGCTAAAATTTGACGGTCGAGGATACATTTGCACATACCATAAAGGGTAATTAGAACAAAATAATCCATATCGTTTCATTTTCGATATATAGACCCTTAGATATACCCTTATTTGTGCAATTCACCCATGTCATCTCATTCCGTCAATTTACATTGTGAAATAGTCGCATATAGTCCACTCGTTTGATTTATCCAAGGATAATTTGCTCAAGATACTTATTTGCATCTTTTACCACTTATTCTCCAATTTCCATTGGCTTTCATCAAGTCCAAAGAATAAAATATTTATTTAGAGAACATAGAAATTAGAAAGTAGTGGTGTCAAACAGGCCGAGCGGCTCGTCGACTCGTTAAAATACGAGCAACGAGCCATTCGACGAGCCCGAGCTCAAGCCGAGCCACTCACGAGCTCAACGAGCCGAGCAGGCTCGACTCGTAGAGCTCGCAAGCGGCTCGTAGGCCTTGCCCACGAGCTCGGCTCGTGAAAAATAAAAAAAAAACGTGAAAAAGTATTTAAAAAAAAAAAGCTCGTGGCTCGTGAGCTCACGAGCTCGTGGGCCGAGCCGAGCTTGCCCACGAGCTCACGAGCCACAAGCTTGCTCGGCTCGTGAGCTCGTGGCTTAAAGGGCCGAGTCGGCTCGGTTCGGCTCATTGACATCTTTATTAGAAAGTATGCTTTGGAAAATAGAAAAAAGGAAGAATCTACTATTTCTAGTCTTTTAAGCAAAGCCAAACAGACTCGAGATTGCAAACGGTCCATTGTTAGGATTTTGCTTTACAAGGATCACAAGTCGACTGATAGTTTATTTCTTATTTATTTTTACCAAATCGTTTAGTTGAAGTGTTAAATGTTTTCTTCTTGTAGAATTTCAAAACAATTAATCACTTTCATTCTCTTTGTAGACCTGTATAAATAGATAGGGATGGGGAAATGCATCGCCCATGGAGTGATTGCATACAATTTCTTTGGTAACCATTTTGCAACTTCAACCCTCCTTTACTTTCCTAGCTTTTTAGCCTCCGGAGAATGGATTGACTAAGCCAGCTATGAAGAGAGAGATCCTCTCTTCGAATTGTCTGTATGCAACATTGATCAAACTCTACCTTACTAAGCTTTAAACTACGGATGTCAATAAGTTGATCAGAACCAGCTCGCAAGCTGAAACTTGAGGCTTGAGCTCGACTTGAGTAACGTTTTTTTGCTCGAGCCAAACTCTTGATCAACCCAAAAAATTTAGGCTTGATTCGAGTTTTCGGCTTGGACCTTGTTGAGTTGAATCGGCTCACAAGTTTATATATTATACAGCTAGCTACTGCATTTATTTTTTAATTTTTTGTTTTTTTGTAAATACACACAGTTGCCTATTTTTTTATTCTTTTAATTTTTTAAAATTGTTATTATTATTATTATTTTTCGAGATCGTCAAGGGCCCAAATTAACCCCTAACATGGGCCGACCTGTGTGGCTTGATGGGCCCGAGCTTGGGCCAACGCCCCCAAATGGGCCTCAAGCCGTGCCTCGGCTCGGTCCAGCTCGAGCTTTTCCCATGTCGAGCCACGAGAAACCTGAGCTCACGAGCAAAATTGACAACGCTACTTTAAACTAACAAATATTTTTGAGCTGATCAAAATATTTTTCTGTTCTTGCATGGCCAATCTTTTGATAAATAAAACTTTCAGCTATGTGGAGTATGAGAAAGGAGAAAATAGTGATGGGGTGAAACGTTGGGGCAGGGAAGAAGAGATTAATTTTTTCTTTTTTTCAGCCTTCAGTTATTTTCATTTATTTCTGTTTGTATTAAAAAGAACTGGTGAATGTAACACAGATTTATATACCAGTAAAATCTTCTAGGCATACACCCAAAGAACCCAAACGAGTAATTCTATATAGAGAAGCAAGCAGAGAGAAAATTAGCTAAACAATGTACGAGAAAAAGTACCTAAAGCATGTATCAACCCAACACAGCCAGTTAAATTCGCCTTCCTATCAATTGAGAATAATTTAACAAAAATACATTCATAACAGTCTTTCTTAAAAAAATATCGCCAAACATATTCTCTGGCACTATTCTCAGACGAGGGCAAACTCCAGCTCACAGGTCTTGCACGCTCAAACCTGCAAATGAAATTGTTTAGAAGGAATTGTTACAGTCAACAACCCAAATCCATGGCATGATAGCCAATTTCAAAGTTAATTCACAATTCACATATCAAGATAATAACTTTCGAATTTGAAAGGTACTTCCAAGTAAAACTAGTGACGCAAATAACTGGAATTATAACATCTTCAGCAACTGATATTCACACTTGGCGTGTCAATCAATTTCTAGCTTTTTTTTCAAAAAAAATGAAAAGATATCCGTAAGTGGCGTCCACCCACCCTTTTTCCTTGTATAAATCAATCCATGAACTATAAATGGGTTATAGTTTGCCTTGATCAGCCCTTTTTCGGCAGTCAAATGTCTGGACAATCTTGGTTATTTGAGGAAATTAAATTTTAAACTAATCCCTCTACCGATAATTCTAACTAAAGATGGACAGCCTAACGTTGGAACTGAAGAGCAGCCTCACACGGCCACGCACATTTGAAACATTGAGAGCCACAAGGTGTATTGTTTGACGTGCATGAGTACAGCTTTTGTCAACTATTGCAAGTACTATAATATCATTTAACTTAGTATCCAAGTAGAATATGTTTAGTTCAGAAGTAAGAACCTGGAGGAAGGGATTGCTTCAATTTGTCAGCCTTCTCGAGATCAAAGACAGAAAGGGTGTAGAGGTACTTTGAGCAACGAACTTTGAACTTCACGACGTCTTTGCTCTTCTTGATCTTCACACAACGTGCATCCTTCCTTCTAGCTGTAAGAAGGAAGTCCTTGATCTCATGAATCTGCTTCGGCTGAGCAGCAGAAAAGACAACATGAAATGAGCAACAATGGCAACGACTTATAGGACAGTTATCGCAACATTTTATCCTCAACTTATAGGCTTCTACTGCATAGCTCCCATTACATGAGATGCTTTCAAATTGAAAAAAAGGATGTATTTCAGCAATTAAATTATTCAAATTGAATTCAGAGCAGAACCCATCTTCCATGGCTACGGATGTGACATGTGAGTTGTAATACCAAATAAAAACAATTAAAATAAGCAGACTATTCTGAGAAATATTACGGTTAACCATCCAGATTTTGCATTATTACAATTTACATTGGTAGGTTAGAAATGATATGCTTTGGTTCGGAACTAGAACAAAGGGATGAGAACATTGAGAAGTGAAAATGAAGGAAAGCATTTTAAAGCACAGTAGACAAAGCATAAGTTCTATAGTAAAAATGATCAAACCAGAAAATCAACTACATATTTTGCCCCTTAATGTCAGCTACAGCTAAAATTTATTAATCATATTCTTATGATAACAGAAAACTTTATGCTTCTACATGATATAAAATTCTTGAAATTAAACATTTTACATTGTGGATTTTATGCCTATTTTACTACCCTATTAATCTCTAGATTATGAATTACAAATGTCAGCTCATCCAGTTATGAAAAACGTAAATGAAGTAACAATTCATTCATTCATTCATATGCCGACTCCTAGAACATTGTTTCTATAAATAAATAAATTCTCACGTACATATCCTCCACCCAAAAATTTCTTTAGCACCATGCTTCTAAAATTACCATATTCCCATTTAATGCTTGAATGAGCACAAATTCTAAATCATTATATTAACAAGCACAGAGAAGATCCTATAGCCTCAAATCACCAACAAAAAATCTAAATAGACGAATAAAAATCTTAGCCCATATTACGCTATCGAAAATCAGAAAGCAATCCTATGTCATAAAGAAATTATATAAAAAACTGCGCAAAAGAATTGCAGTTCTTCGTCGTATACAACTAAACCACAGATCCGCATATAAATGAGAAATACATATAAAAACATTGAAAGGTGCAGTACCATTTTGGGGACGAGGCTTGAGGAGCGGTTTGATTCGATGAAGAGAGCTACGCAGAGAACCCTAAATTTTGGGATGGTGATGGCTTATAAAACCCTTCGAAACTTTTTCTTTTTCCAGTGTTGCCCTTCATTTTTGCGGAATATTACACTTAAGCCTATGCAGTTTGCATCTTCTCGAAATTGAGTCATAGATGGCCTTATTTTTAAATACGTTTTTCTCTTCTTTTTTTGTTCAATCACATTCTTCAATCAAATAATATTATACGTAAATAAAAAAAAATCTTATTTTTTAACACACATTTTTCATCAATTTACTATTCCAAAAATATATTAACTGACGAAAAATAAAAAGATGACAAATCCACTTAATCCAATATGGGATTCCTTCCATGTAGAGGTGGCAAACGAGTCGAGCTGGCTCGTCGCTCGTTTTTGACGAGCTCGAGCCGTTTTTTTACGAGCGGCTCGTAGGCTTGCCTTAAATTTTTTTTTTATTATTTTTTTTTTCAAAAAAGCTAATATCCTATTAAAAAAAAAAACGAGCCGAGCAGCTCGGCTCGGGCTCGCCAAGTACCCATTTTGGGCAAGCTCCGGGCATGAGCCGAGCTCACCCAAAATGGGACGACCCGAGCTCTCTAACAAGCCACGAGCCGAGCTCGTGTGGGCATGGGCCGAGCCGTTCGGCTCGGCTCGGTCCATTGCCACCTCTACTTCCATGTATTTATAGTCAAAAGTATTCATGTTCTATTAAGGGATTACTAAATATTTAATTCTATATTTAAAATATGATAATTAAAATAAAAATAAAAACAACATAAAATGGGACAGAGTTGGGATTCCCGCCTTGCTGCCTCGTTCAGGGCAAGTATCCGTCCGACTCGAATTTAGCATGACAAATTGCCATCTCTTTTGTTCGCCAAGACATTTGAGACTAAGGTTACAGTTATCAGTAGATTGTTGACGACGTTAATGATTGTGAATGTGTTAAGTTGGATCGTCTTTTTGTTTCTTCTACATTTATTTTGTTCCGTCGTTAAATGAGGATAATTTTCCACTACTATCCTAGCTTATTATTTTTTTATTTTTTTACATGTTTCAGCTAGAACAGCCTATTTGAAATTTCTATAAAATTTGCTTGTGCAATATCGATGAAATTAAAATCAATGGTTTCATTGGATTCATCTATTCTACAGTTCCTTCTGGTGTCATTATTTCAACAAAAAAAAACATTTAATCGTGTGTGGCCAAAGGATTCCACGCATTCTCCAATTTTGAAAGATAGGATTCACACTCAAGGCATTAAAAAAAATTGTCTTTTATTGCATGAAAATTACGACATATTAAAAAAAAAAACAGCAATTAAATTTCATCCAATCTTCCCTTTTCATCACTAAGTTACAAATTACGTGCCAAATGTTGAATTAATAAACTAGATTCATTCTAAATTAATCCATAAATTCTATAAAACTAGCTTCGTGCTAGAATATTTTAATGCATGAATTAAAGAGAATACATGTATGTTTGTTGGTGTTATTCATAATGTATACATACATGTACTAGACTAGGTTCATGTTGGGAAAATCATAAATATGCTCATGTAATCTAGCAATTTGAAAATAAAGTCAAGTTAAAGTGATAATAGAATCACATATATTTTCTCCACAATTTTTTCATAAGTTTGAATGTTGAGTGAACTCATGTTCTTCAATTTCTATCAAATTGGTATCAAAGCCGCTTATGTTTGAAGATAATTGAAGAAAAGATGATGATGAATGGAACTCCGTTTCAAGTCCCACCACTCACCAAAGAAAATTATGATAATTGGTGATAAGTACGTTTTACACACTTATTTCGTACTATAAACACGGACAATTGTTGATAAATATGTTGAAATATAACTTAATTCTATGTAAATTGTGTGTTGCAAGACAACGTGATAAATGTGGTGGAAATATGAGAAACAAGTGAAAAAGGTGTAAAACGAAAGAAAATCAAAGTCTAGGGACCAAGTTGAAAATAGTAAAAAAAAATGACATGAAAGATGATTAATTTTGTACTATGATTCGATGACCCATTGAATATGATTTTTAAATTTTAGTTTTAGAGCTTTGACATCGAAACACGTTTTTGGGATGTTTGAATGGTTTATATGAATTTCATTTTCTCCATAATTATTGTATACGTAATTGTGTGAGTGTGGTGACTTATTTCATATATTCGAAAGAAAGAGAATATATTCGACGTGGTATAAATCATCATAGGATCCAATAGGGGATAGAAATATAACGCTATACCTTATGTGAATATTTAAGTGCTCACAAAAATTCATGCATTCTTATATGTTTGCATCCGTCTTAGAGATATGGTCGGGTTACATATTAGAATAACTTTGACATTACTCGAGAGAGACTGTTAAATAATTTAGAAGCATTGATTCTTCCCTATTTTAATTGTGTGTCAAAGTGTAGAACTATGTTTAAAAGATTATTATATAGAGATTCGTGATCCTAGTATATTCATCATATATTAGAAAAAACTTCAACTTGTATTCGACATAAATTTCATTCAATTTAGTTAAAACTTTCATAATCGCATCCGCATCATTAACTTAGTTATAAATTCATCAAAACAAACACTATCATTTTTATTGTTTCGGTTAAGGTCATGATAATTCGAATTAGTACTAATCAATCCTCGTGGGACAACACTCAGACTCAATAAGTCCATTTTATTACTTGTTAACAAACCGTACACTTGCGCTGTGTTTTATTCAAAATATATTTTCGTGAACAATTGGTGCATTCGTATAAGGCTTTTCTGGGAGTCTGTGATGTTTGGGAACCTGTGGCCTAAGTTATCGCAACAGAAAATGCAGATGAAGCTGCTATGAAGAAAGATCAAAAGGCACTCTCTTTCATCTATCAAAGTTTAGATGAAAAGATGTTTGATAAGGTTGCTAGAGCAACCACCTACAAGGATGCATTGGATATTCTTCAAGATTCTTTTAAAGGAGTTGATAAAGTGAAGAATGTATGTCTCTAAACATTAAAAGGAGAATTCGAATCTGTCTCGGATTATATTTCAAGAGTTACAGCTATTGTCAGCCAAATGAGGAGATATGTGAATGACATGAAGGATGATCGGGTCGTTGGAAAAATTCTACGATCCTTAGATCCACGATTCAATTACGTTGTCGTTGCTATTGAAGAGTCTAAGGATTTGGACACCATGACCATTGAGGAGCTTGTCGGGTCTTTGCAAGCTCATGAAGAATGACAGAAGAAATTGAAGCAAGAATCAGTAGAGCAAACTTTGCAAGCGTTCGCTAAAATTATATACTGCAAGTGCACATGTGGCGTTCAAGTAATAGATTTGACTTTTTGAGTCCTGGTAGTCGATTCCTAGATAAATGTTTACTTTCGTTTACACAATTTTATTCAATTTAATTTTAACAATAAAAACAAACACACAATAAAATTAGATTTCGCAAAATAAGGAAAATTAACTAAAAATCTACAAAATAAGAAAATATAAACACTTGGATTTTTGAAAAAAAAAAACGTGGTTTGGATTCATGTTTCGTTTAACCGTCGCCTAATTAATTTCTC
Organism: Fraxinus floribunda; assembly: GCA_903798395.1. NCBI lineage: Eukaryota > Viridiplantae > Streptophyta > Magnoliopsida > Lamiales > Oleaceae > Fraxinus > Fraxinus floribunda. Next base: position 13,292 of record CAIGRS010142763.1, read on the forward strand.
TACAAACCAATTAATAAATTACTCATTTATGATGTTATACCCAATTTTTCAAGTTTAGTTAATCACCTCTCAAGCGAAATTAACCATAATTGATTGGTTAACCTACTATATGTTTATATGGATTAAAACCAAACAACCACATTAATTATCTGTGAAAATAGCTCAACGAGTCACCAAGAGTTAGAAGTATATCTCTATTCTCTACACAAATCTAGAGTATTTACTATTTGGTCTAAAACTATTTTGGTCTAAGATATACAATTTTCTCTCGAACGATATCCAAATCACTAAACTCAATCATTTAACGGCCAAATAAATGAAAGGTATTCAACACAATAATAAATATACATGAAAATAAGCGTTTTAATATTAAAAGACAGATATTACAAATATTAAATAAATGATAAAAATGAGAATATTTTATACAATACATTACAAATATAGCAAAATAGTTGAGAAAATACAAAATTATAGATAAAACCAATTTTTGAAGCTTGCCTTTGACTTCTCAAAATCCTTAGATGTATTCTCATTGTGTTCTCTATGATTTTTCCCCAAAAATTACAACTAAAAATGAAAAGAAAAAGATGAGAAAAACAAACGAAAAATGACAGGGGAGAAAAAGAAAAGAAAGGCAAAATGAAAAAAAAAATGAAAAGCCAAGGAACCCCAGGAGCTGCCCGAAAATAGGATTTAAAAATCTTGTCAAAATAGAAGTTTGCAGCCTTAGTCCCTGAGTTTTCGAAAAATAATCAAAACGGTCTCCATTCCTTTTAAAGTAGCGCCTAGGCGGCAGGCGCCACTTCTTTTCCCCTTTTTTCCTTTTTGCAGTCCTCTAGCAATCTGCATTCAAGGCCCCTCAACTTTAAAACTGTACAATATGATCCTCAAAATTTTATTTTTCGTCCATTTACACCATCTATTATTGCATCCAAGGTCCTTAAAATTTTTGGACTTGTTCATTTTGGTCCTCAAGTTCACAATTCTGCACAAGTTTGGTAATTTTCTACTCCTTTTTGCATTGTTCTATTTCTTTGGGAGATTTGTTTTACACACAAAAGCAATAATTACATAATCGTGAGTAGAAATTCGTTCATTTTTATCAATAAGTGAGTAAAAATACGCTATTAGCAAGCAAACCTTTTATTGAAAGAGAAGGATGAAAGAAATAGCATGTCCTAAAGAGATCAAGAACATGGAAGAGGCGAACGATGCAGCAACCAATCTTCAAATAATGAGGAGAAAATCCAAAACTTCAACTAAAGAAGAGGTCGTGTACAAGGCAGATGAGGAAGTTTGAGGCAAAATCAAGGAAGGTATGACAAATCGAATGTCGAATTTTGTACTTGTTAAAAATATAGCCATTGTTCTTGGGAATGCAAAAATAATGTGTAAGAGAAAACTAACTTTGTGGAGAGCAAAAATAAAGATGGAGATCCCACTTTGCTTCTCGCTTTCAAAAGTGATGCAAATAAAGAGATTAATCAGTGGTATCTTGATTCCGACACAAGTAGTCATATTTGTGTAAAGAAAAATTTATTTATGGAGCTTGATGAATCCATTGGCGGAAATATCACTTTTGGGGATTTTTCAAAGTTCAAGTTCAAGGAAAATGTACTATCTTAATCCACTTGAAAATATTGAAGTCATCAATTCATTTCTAATGTGCTTTATGTGCCAGATACGAAAAGTAACATTTTGAGCTTGCGACAACTTTTGGAGAAAAATTATGATATTTACTTGAAAGACAAAAAATTGACTATGAAAGAAGAAAATGGGAGATTGTTAGCCAAGGTGCCGATGATGAAGAATAAAATGTTTATGTTGAGCATTCAACATGATGTCCCAAGATGTTTGAAAACTTACGCTAAATACTTTTCTTGGCTTTGGTACATGAGATTTAGACATTTGAATTTCAATGACCTCAAAATAATGAGCAAGGAAAGCATGGTTAAGGAATTACCAACCATTGACCATACAAATCAATTTTATAAAGGATGTCTTTTCGGAAAACGAGCAAGGAAGAGCTTTCCTAAATAGTCTTGATAAGAGCTTAGTGTCCATTGGAATTGATCCACTTGAATGTTTGTGGACCTATTAAGCCATCATCGCTTGATAAGAATAATTATTTTCTCTTTTTTATTGACGATTTTTATCGAAAAACTTGGGTTTATTTATTGAAGGAAAAGTAAGAGGTATTTAAGACTTTTAAAAAGTTCAAGACTTCAATAGAAAAACAAAGTGAATATCAAATCAAAAATCTTCGGTCCAATAGAGGTGGAGAGTTCCCTTCTAATGAATTTAAACACTTCTAGAAAAATGGGAGTGAATTGCCTAAATAGGCA
>CAIGRS010142841.1:0-15754 GCA_903798395.1 Fraxinus floribunda
TAAAACATGTTTTTCATTAATTTTCGTGTGGATACAAGGGAATATGAAGTGAAATGAATACAAAAGATGTTAAAACGGCACTTAGTCGTTTAAAAATGTAGCATGCCATTTTGCCGTTGTTTTTAAATTGGGTATGAAAAGTGAGAATGAAAGTGAGAATTCATGTTATGGGATTTTGGTTAATTTTGGATTGAAATTGGATATTTTCGACTTTTCAAATGAAGGGTATTTATGACTTTTAATACATGATAAAATAGACTAAAGGTTATTTTACCAAACATTATTGACTATAGGTTATTTTACCAAATATTATTGTTGACTAGGCTTTTTAAGCAAATTCCCCTAAAGTAAAAAGAAATAAATAAATTAAATAAAAATAAAAAATGAAGTTCTAGACTTACGTTTGAGGGCAAACGTTTCAGCGACTCCCATTGATCTCAAAAAGTTAAAAGAGTTATCACCAAGCCTTGCACATTTAATCAATCATAATAATCACTATACTCAAGATGCATTACCACTTATTGAAGACTTTCCTGAAATGGAAGACTTACCCTTCTTTTCTATAGCCTTGCTTAACATATGTCAAAATTGAAGTTTGGACTTAAAACACATCATTTATGATAATTTGTTGCCTTAATATCTCCCTTAAATACAATACAATCCAATACCATTATCTTAAATATTCTGAAATAACTGAATAATAATATTTTTCATTACTCAAAGCCAAGACCATTAGATGATGTCTCCATTACACAAGGCAAGGATTACTGACTAGGGTATGCCATGTATCTAAATCTGAAAAATCAAGTTCTTACCTTCAAATGCAAATGAAACCAGTAAGATGTAAACAGTAATATTCTTCTTCATGATCTTCTCTAAAACAACAAATAAAGTCCAGTTCAATCAAGATTTCATGTCTGCAGATTACTGTTTTCTTTCTTCTGCAGTTGTGTATATATTTGAATCACAAGTTCAACAATTCCATTGCAATTAAAATATTACCTTCTGAATTTCTTTCTCAAATTCTTCTTCTGAACAGTTTCGTTTGCTTCTAAATCTTTGCAGGAATTCAACAGAACTCATTAACAAGACAATAAGCAAGGTTAGTATGCACAGTAATTTGGGATGCATTATCTTATAAATTCTTTAACCTCAAGGACTAGCAAGATTATTCAAATTCATTGCAAATTCAGTACCATGAACACCATGTATTGAAACATCAAAAAGAGTCCATACATAAAGTTCTCTCTTAAATGAACAACAAGAGGAAGAATGCTGAAAGTACCAAATAGATGACCAAGAAAATAGAGAACCAAGCGTTTCATTTTTTTTTTAAATTTGAGATTCTCCCCCCAATTCAAGTCATCCTCATTTCTAAAGTTCAATAATCTCACTACGCACTCCTACTTGTTAGAAATTAAACTCAAACCGTCTTTTTTTTTTTCTTTAGCTCAGTCACGTTGATGTTGAATAAATCTTACAGGCAATTAGGAATCTGTTTTTTAGTTTCATTGGCATGCCAATAAAGTAAGTCTTTAGCGGGTCAATGAGCTATGTTTTTTGGGGGATTTTGATTCAGTTTGTCGAGCTTGTAAGTGGCTACAAATAGCTCATGATTATACTATTTTTTCATCAATAAGAAATCTTCTTCATCTCTCTGTTTTTCCTGCTCTATTTTTTTTTTCTAAAGATCCCGTGTTGGGAAATTATTCTGAATTTAATTTCCTGCGTCTCGTATCAGAGCCTCAAATATCCCGAGCTTCTTTTGTTGTTCTAGATTGCTTGAAAGCATGTTACAACAATGTACGGGTCAATCGAACCTTGACTTTCGAGGTTTAGTGGGAAATTTTTTGATCAATAATGTATCCAGATGAAGGCTTTCTTTTGCTTTCAGGAGTTGTATGAGATTATTGAACATGGATATACAGAACTAGCAGATCAAGCTGCTGTAGCAGCTCCTACTCAAGGTCAAAAGGACAGTTTGAGGGAGAATAGGAAGAAGGATAAGAAGACTTTATTTCTCCTTTACCATTCTGTAGATGAGGTCATCTTTGAGAAAACCTCTGGTGCAACTACAGCTAAAAAGGCATGGAAGATGCTACAAAATTCCTACGAAGGTGATGAAAATGTGAAGAGTGTAAACTAGCCGTTGGGTTTTGATACCCAATAAATCTCGGGCGATGACGTTAAATCGATGTTGTATAATTTTATATCGACACCTTAGTGATGGCTCGACCCGATAATATCTTGGGGCCACTAGAAGCAACTTAATTGAGTTAATGTTAATCGTGTTCCAACACTCGTAGATGGCCCAAGTTGTGGTTATTAGTTGGATGGTGATATATGGTGGCCCATTTAGTGAAGTTTGGCCCAATTGGAGTGACCCAACTAGTGCTATATATCCATCTCTTTGCAACCTTTTTTGTGTGTTGGTTTGTGAGAAAGAGAGAAAAAACGTGAGGTTTATCTAGTTTTGGTTCTTCTCCCTTGAGGTTCCAATTGCCACTCTATTTTCTCTTCCTTTGCGGCTTGCAAACCAATCACCAAGTGTATCCTTTGGGGGTGTGTAAACTTGTGGCAACCAAGTGTTAAAGTTATAGGTTCAGCCTCCTTGGTTGGTGTTCACTTGGTTGATTAAATTGAGTCCAAATCAAGATTTCTCGAAGATTTTCGCGACAATCGCTATCAGAGCACACGTTGGTGGAGGATTTCTTGGATGTACGATCAAAGTCCTACATTGGCTAGAAGTGGGGAAGATCATGAGTTTATAAGTATGTACAATATCTCCATTGGTATGAGGCCTTTTGGAGGGTAAACCCTAAAAGCAAATTCATGAGGTTTAGGCCCAAAGTGGATAATACCATACCAATGTGGAGATATGTGGTGTCCAAAGTCCTTACAATTGGTATCAGAGCAAGGGTAGTAGTGAAATCTATGATTTTTGGAGTGAAAAATCGACTAAAAAGTGCCCACATACGTTGCTGAAAAGAAGCAGAAACTGTCCAGAAAACTGCCCAAAATTTGAGGTTATTTTCATGATTTTTGGCCCTGGTGGTTAAACGGAGACCACTGGCGTGATGTGCAGGCGGAGGAGGTCCTGGAGTGTAACACCCCAAAATTTCACAAATTATGGATTGTTACTAAAAATTCAATTTATTTGCGGAGCGATAAAATATTCTTTAATAAAAAAATTATAACTGGAATATTCAAAAATTTAAACTAAATATGAAAATATAACCACAAATTAAATAATTATTTTGAACAAATAAAACTGACTAATAATTTAAAGCGAAAAAAATGAACTTAATATTTTATCATTTTGATCCATTTGGCAGTCCGCATCACCATCCGCCACAATTCCAATAGACCCGAACTAACCTATTTTTTAAAGAGTCAGTATTTAAAAGTATACACAGTAAGATACGTGTAGTCTCCATACACAATTATATGCAATAAAATAAACCACTTGCACAGAAGTATCTTACCTTGATTGATCAAACGAACTTTTAAAATAATATTCTAGAAATTTACAACTGCTTTATATGTAAGATGCCGTGTAAAAAAAATTTGGTAGTGAATTACACACTATTTATAGTTGAAAAATATAGTGGTTGTATCATGGTACAATTGGGATGGAAAATCGTATTTATCAAATTTAATAAGAATTAAATTTTTACTAAACGAATCATAAGAAGACATGTGTACAAAATATCTATTACAACAAAAATGTGGTTCTAATCTTAATATGTGATAGTGATGGCAACTTGACTTTAAATAGAATTCTAAAACAAATTTATCCCATATCGATTCCTTACATACACGTGGCCATCCAAATTCACCTTGATTTAAAAAATAAATAAATTACAATTTCTTTGAACTTCAATGTCTTGAGATTAACTTATCCGAAATAACTTTTTTTCGACCCTAATTTACACAATTAATTATGAGCTATCCAACGAGACCCATATTAATATATTTTTCGTCGTTTTAACAATATCTAAATATTTACCTCAAAATTTGAAGTTAATACATATATATTTCTTTAGTCCCTCAATTTTTCAAAATAATAAAAATATGGCATGGTGTTACATGGAGGTCAGGCGCGTGTTACCGATGGCAGTGCGTGGCAACCACGAGCAGAGGCTATGAGCGGCGCGTGGAGCATTTTTCGGCGAAGGTCTCTTCAGACAGTTTGTTGCTGACTTTTTTTATGACATTGTGGTATTGTTAGTTTTCTGTTTCAGGTTATATAGTAAAGTATGGGAGATGTATTCTTTGTGTGTTCGGGATTCGATAGTGTTTGGCTTATTCCTGTGATTGTTGGAGACTTTAGGACGAATAGTGATGGTCCTAAAGTGATAAATTCGCATCACTCGGTATTTACGGACTCAGATTGGTCCGCTCGATATCATGTTCTTTACCTTTTATTATTACAGTTATGCTTATTGTGTAGGATAACAATTTAATTTTTGCATTTGAAGTCATTGTGTAGGGTGACAGTATGATTGGGTAACCGTGAAGGGTTCCATTGCCTATTGCTAAACCTAGGAATTACGTGTTAATTATTTGCCTAAAGTCTTCGTGAATTCGTTGTCAATTATTTTTCATTATTAAAATTGCACGTGACCTTAGGAAAGTTTATTTGACAATTCTGTGTGAATTGTGTCTGTACTTATCTTGAGGTCATCGTTTGGTTGCATTTTTGTTAAAAACAAAAACACGTTTTGAGTTATGATGTTTTAATGAAAAAAATGTGACTTTTAATTTGGTAAAACGAAAAGGTTTTTCATAAAACTTTTGATGGCAAATGTAGGTCTAAGGCAAGTGTGAAAAGTAAGATTTGTTTTAACTGTAGTAAATTTTGGACATGGTGAAATATGTTGTACTAGGAATGATAATAAAAGGAAAGTAAGATGAGAGGTGAGGTGAGGTTTATTGGGAGTAAACCTAGTTACTATATTTGCATATATGTGTAATCCTTTTCTATAAGTGTGTGATTGCTCAATTCTGTTACATGATTATATGTTGCACTTCAATGTGTTTGATATGTGCATTGGCATGAATTGGAGTGATCTTATTACTTGGTGTAATTGGTTTGCATGCATAGTGTGTTGTTTATCTTTTGGTAAGGTGGAGTATAGATGCCTGGGGTACATTGGTGGGTTGTACCAGGGATGGAAAGTGACACATTTGGATCACGAGTGGAGAGGTAATCAAATGTTGGAATCCTTTATCTGAGAAGAGACCCTGATCAGGTGGAGTGTAAGAGATGCATTTCTATCACTTTTGTTAGGCAGAGACCCATTATCTGCATAGGTTGGGAGAAGTGATGTGGCGATAAAGGATTATCCCATGAACTTAGAATCTATGGAGATTTACAAGTCAGACATGAAGTTGAGTGGTCAGTCTAGTGAGCTTAGTGGGCGATGATGTGAGATATGTGTTCTCGAGGTATGAGCAACACGCAATGAGATAGGATAAGTGTTGTGAGATGTTTTTGTGAGGTCATTTATGCATTTGTTGTATATGTGATGATCGTGTGCTTGATTAACTAGGTGTTAATCTATATTGTTCTGTGGGAATGTGTTTTTTTAAAAAGATTTGTGTTACTTGATATGATATCTCCATCGCATGTTTATTTGCTCTTGATTGATTGGTGTGATTATCTGCTTCTACTTGGAAATTCTTGATCATAGCCCTGGTGAGTATATGGAGCATGTATGATATATGTTTCTAGTCCTCGAATTTTATTGGTTGCCTTGATTTTGTAAGCGTTAACTTTGTGTTTTCTTTGCTTGCAGATTGATTAGGTATCAAGGTGGAGATTTGTTGGGCTTTGATACCCAATAAATCACGGACGATCATGTTAAATCGATGTTGGATAATTTTATATCGACACCTTAGTGATAGCTCGACCCGATAATATCTTGGAGCAACTAGAAGCAACTTAATTGAGTTAGTGTTGCTCGTGGTCCAACACTCGTGGATGACCCAAGTTTTGGTTATTAGTTGGATGGTGATACATGGTGGCCCATTTAGTGAAGTCTGGCCTAATTGGAGTAACCTAACTAGTGCTATATTTATCCATCTCTTTGCAACTGCTTTTTGTGTGTTGGTTTGTGAGAAAGAGAGAAAAACGTGAGGTTTGTCCTGTTTTGGTTCTTCTCCCTTGAAGTTCTAATTGCTACTCTATTTCCTCTTCCTTTACGGCTTAAAAACAATTCACCAAGTGTATCCTTTGTGGATGTGTAAGCTTGTTAAAGTTATGGGTTCAGTCTCCTCGGTTAGTGTTCGTTTGGTTGTTTAAACTGAGCCCATATCAAGATTTCTCGAAGATTTCCACGACAGTTGCAAACCTTAAGAGGTGAATTCGAATCTTTTTCAAAGAAAAATTCTGAAATCATCTCTGATTATACTTCACGAGTTCAATTTGAGGGTAGTCAATTGCGGGTTAATGGTGAAAACTTAGATGATTTGCAAGGTCATTAACAAGTCGTTTTGATTATGTGGTTACTGCAATTGAAGAAGGAAGGGGCTTTTCAACCATGACTATTGAAGGGCTTCAGAGTTCATTGGGTTCTCATGAGAATGAATAACCAAGAAATAAATGTTGTGGAACAAGCTTTTCGAAGCAAGGTTAATTTGACTAGCTCAAGCAATTCCGATGGTAGTCCCAATGATGGAAAATGACTCAGAAGTACTACATATTCTGAGAAAATGAATTATGTCCAGTACATTTTTCGAAATAAAAGGTATGTTGACAAATCTTAAATTCAATTCTTTCGTAGCAAGAAGTATGACCATTATCGATCAGATTGTAAAGTTAACTTGCAAAAAAGAACTTTTGAGCATGCATATTATGCTGATGAGGTACAAGAGAAAGAAAACTTGTTGTTAGCTTGCTGTACTTCTTTAGAAGAAAACATTGGAGAATGGTATTTGGATACAGGCTGTAGTAATCACATGTGTGGGAAGTAGGAATTATTCTCTCAATTGGATGAAACGGTAAGTTGAGAAGTAAACTTCGAAAACAAAGCCAAGGTATCAATTATGGGAAAAGGTAAAATCTAAATATAACAAAAAGATGGTTCATATGAGCATATTTCTGATGTATTTTATGTTCTTAGCTTGCACTAGAATTTATTGAGTTTAGGACAACTAACTAAAAGGAGACTTAAAATTATGATTGAGGAGTTTGCACAATTATAAATCAGAAAAATGAACAAGTTGCTAAAGTTAAGATGACTAAAAATCGCATGTTTCCTTTATCATTACAAGCTGAAAAAGTATTTTCCTTTACTACTGCTGTTTTGGATGCAAATTGTCTATGGCACTACGTTTCGATCATTTGAACTTCAATGGTTTAAGGTTGTTGGCAAATAAGAAAATAGTTACAAGGTTACCTTTATTAGAAAACTTTTATCAGTTGTGTAAAGGTTGTGTTCTTGGAGAAAACATAGGGACTCTTTTTAAGTAGGCAAGTCACAAAGAGCAATGCAACAGCTAGATCTCGTGCACTCGGATACTTGTGGACCAATGGAGACTGGACCATATGGAAGTAATCACTATTTTCTTTCTTTCATAGATGATTATAGTGGGAGAACTTAGGTCTAATATATTTAAAGGCTTCAAAGCCTATGTGGAGAAACAAAGTGGTTGTTCTTTGAAGGTGCTGCGTACAGATAGAGGGACTGAATATACCTCAAATGAATTATCTATTTTTTGCAAATTTCATGGAATTAAGCATCAGCATACAGCTAGCTATACACCGCAATAGAACAAGATTTTTTATAGGAAGAACAGGACAATAGTTGATATGGCATATAGTATACCGAATGGGAAAACATTACCAAAATTATTTTCGGCAGAGGCAGCAGAGGCATGTGCTGTTTACATTTTAAACAGGTGTCCTATAAAAAGTGTTCGTGATATGACACCTGAAGAGGATGTTCATGTTCTTCGAGTCTTTGGTTGCATTGCATATGCTCATATACTGGCTGAGAAACGAAAAATGTTTGATAGTAAAGGTATAAAATGCATTTTTATTGTTATAGTAATACAACTAAAGGTTATAAATTGTTTGATCCAGAAAAATGTGAAGTAATTGTGAGAATAGATGCAGCATTTTATGTAACTAAGGATTGGGCTTGGACAACTAAAGAGAAGCAATAGGTGGGGATTAATCTGGTCGAACCAAATATTGGTAATATACAGTCTGGTATTCATAATTGCTTCACTACAAATCATTCTACTTCTTCTTTGGCTCATATTGAAGTGCCTCATTGTTTAACTAGAAAGCGCGTTATGCCAACTCATTCGCAAGATAATATCTTAACTAATAATGATGATATCTTGATGAAGAATTAGTTAACTTTGCATTATTTGCAAATTACGATCCTCTCACTTTTGCAGAAGGAGATCCAGATGATAAATGGGTTCGTGCTATGGATGAAGAAATTAATTCAATAGAAAAAAATAATACATGGGAGCTAACGTCTTTCCACAGGGAAAGAAATCAATTGGTGTGAAATGGGTTTACAAAACAAAGTTCAAAACAGATGATCAAGTCAATCGGTTGAAGGCTTGATTGGTTGTGAAAGGGTACAAGCAAAAGACAGGTATTGGCTATTATAAAGTTTTTGCACCTGTAGCTAGACTTGATACTATTCGTATGGTGATTGCACTAGCCGCTCAAAAGAAATGGCAGATACATCAAATGGATGGGAAATCTGTATTTCTAAATGATTTTCTCGAAGAAGAGGTCGATCAACCAGATGGTTATGTGCAAAATGTCATGAAGAAAAAGTTCTTCGATTAAAAAGGGCTCTCTACGAGTTAAAATGGGCACCAAGAGCTTGGTTCACTCGAATTGACACATATTTCTAAGAAAATGGTTTTCTTAAGTGTCCTCAGAAACTAACATTGTATATCAAATCTAATCTACATGGAAATATAATTATTATATGCTTGTATGTGGATGATTTGATTTTTATAGGAAATGTTCCAAGTATGTTTGGAGAATTTAGGGAGGCTATGTCTAGCAACTTTGAAATGACGGATTTGGGACTGATGTGTAATTTTCATGGACTAGAAGTGATGCAGACTAATGGAGGAATATTTATTTCACAAAAGAAATATGCATCAGACATTCTTAAGCGATTTAAGATCAAATCATGCAATCCTATCAAAACTCCAGTTCATGAAAGATTTCATTTGGATAAAAATAGTAATGGTGAATTTGTTGATCCAACTTATTTTCGAAGTTTGGTAGGTAGTCTATGTTATTTGACCTCTACTATACCTGATATCACATTTGGAGTTGGTATTGTTAGCCGATTTATGGAGACACCACACCAATCTCATTTGCAAGCTGCAAAGCGAATCCTGCAATACATAAAAGGTCCTCAAAATCAAGGTATCTTTTATTCATCTCTTGATAATTGCAATCTTGTTGGGTACACATAGAAATTGGGCAGGTGATCTTGAAAGAAAAAAGAGTACGTATGCCTTTGTATTTCATATGGATACAGGAGTAATTTTTTGGTGATCAAAGAAGCAACATGTTGTTTTTCTTTCCATTCCAGAAGTAGAGTATATTGCAGCTGCCTCTACTGCATGTCAGGCGCTGTTTGGTTGCGAAGATTGCTGAAGAAATTAAATCAAAAATAAATAAATCCTACGAAGATTTCTGCGATAACTAGTCAGCTATTTGCTTGACTAAAGATCCAGTCTTTCATGGGAGAAGTAAACACATCGACATCAAATTTCATTACAATTGAGGCAGAGACGTGATATTATATTAAAATGTTATAAAATGTATAAAATGTTGTAGTTGGACTAATAAATCTGGAACCTGATTTTATATTACTGCCATAGTAAGTGTTTTACCTTGGCGCAACAACATCAAAAACTGCACAAGGATTTGAGATTCTACAACAACCACATAAAAAGAAATCCAAATGACGTACTCAAGATCCAAAAGCCCTAAATGCTGATACCAGTAAAACGATGATGACAAAGAAGCGACCAAAGAAAAGCTTGCTTGACACTCGACAGTGCAAAACATACATAGTGACCACCAATTCCTTGCCAGATCAATGGGTAATCAAATGCAATGACATTTAATGCAGGTCCTCCACTGGCTATATCATGGATATGCAAGTCTCCAGTTGATGCTATCATATTGAGCAATTCAACATCATACTATGGTTTATCAAAATTTCCTAGTGAAAAATTAATAGCCTAGCATATTTAAACTTAATCAACGCGTTTTTGTATAAAATTACATCACCTGAAATGTCTAATGTAGAAGAAAATATTTGATGAAAGAGAGTCTTCAGTCGTCACTTTGGAGAATCTTTAGTTCTCTTCCTCTTCCTCTCGCTTAAACTTCAAGAAACATGGGATGGATGAATTTTTGCTTGAGAGAATTCAGTATTCCGCTCTAAAACTCTATAATATTGTGGGTTTGTTTTAACCTGGAATGCAAATAGATACAATCTCCCCAATATGCTTTTAAATTCGTGACGGAAAACTACCCGAATTTATCCAAAAAAAATGAGTCTTCAACTCTCATTTGTATATAGAAAAATTTGTCTCGTGGCCGACTCTCAAGGATCGCTAGTGATCGCATGCAACAGATAGTTTGAGGTTGGGATGATGGGGCACCTATTGTTGGGAGAATTAAATGTTGGAATTTACTTAACATGTATAGCGAAAAATAAAATCAATTCCCACCAAGGATCTACTTTGTATTTAGATAGAAACTATGATAAAAATTATACTTTTGATGAATTCCTTTACTTTTCTTAAACTTGAATGATCACGATCTGTAATCCAAGCTGTCCAATTATCCAACCTCCAATGATAATTCACATAGAGAATAAGAATGATGATTAGGGTTTTCTTCTTGTGCTAGCAAGAATAATGAATTTTTCCATACGGTTTTCAAACCCTAGCCGCCTATTAATATAAATCCAAGAGGGCTTGACCCGTCTCCTAAAATTAAGCCCAATATTTAATTAATCAAATTAATTAAATTTGTTCCATGATTTAATTAATCCAATTAATTAATTCGGGCCTATTAATAAGCAACTCTATTAATTAATTATCCAACGCTTGACAATTAATCAATTGCTCATTCTTTTGGTTATCTTTTGTGTGTGACCTATTAGGTTCCCGATTACGATGCCTAACGACGTGAATTATTATTTTGATCTAGTCAAAATTGATTAATTAAAATATACATTTTAATTTATCATAATTTCACATCTGTCGTTCCACTGATATCTAGCAATGTGTTCGAGCAATACATGTGATGGAAAATGTCACGTGGTATGACAAAATCAAACTTGTTCATTTACCGTGAAACTATAATCATTTCGTCAATATAATTCAATCAATTATGAGATATGGATATGTGTCAATCTCAATTATCGATCATATTCTTTATCCCATAGTTAAGTCAGTGTAAGTCGAAAATCCATTTTCGACTTATGAGTTCACATTGGCAAAGGATTTCATTATCAACTTAATTGAATAAAATGTAGATATAATCTCTATCTATCTAAGAGTGATGAACATTCACAACCTTCATACGATTCTTGACATACTCGAACGATGCTGTATTAGCGACCCTTGGCAGAGCAACACCAAAGTATGACTGTCCTCATATAAGGCACTATGATGACCTCAAACTGACGAACGTTAGAGATTAACCACCGACACTCAAATAGTTATCCATGTGGAATCTCCCAATGGGTCTCCAATGTTTTGTTCTATAACAAAATATCCACACGTTCATTCAAGTGTCACTACACTTTAACTTGTGAGATTAGCTATTTACTTCACAAATAAGAAATGCCTCAAGTGATGATCTATCCACAATAATGATATCCGTATCTCGTTATTACATATGACCATGGACGATTGAAGATTCAATCATATATGATTTGTACGTATCTCACATTCACAACTCTTTGTGATTAGCAAAACACATTGAATTTATGGCTTCTATTATTTAATTTATTAGAATATTAATTTAATTATATAATAAATATTGCCATAAATACACATCGATAATATATATTAAAAGTATTTATGTCCAAAGTTGATTGGACCTAGGGTATAACACTTACATTAAAATGGTGGAGCCATATGTTGTAGACCTAAGAAAAGGGAAATGTAAGCCACCTTTTTTTTTTAATTGAGTTAGAGTTATAATTATTAAATTGCATGCTTGGGCATGTTTATAATATTTGTGGTGACAATAAAATTGATCCCAGAGTTTTAAATCCCGTAAAAGATTTGCTGCGTCAACAAATCTTGTGTTACTTTTAACTAGTAATTTTAATTCCGCATTATTCATCTATTTACCTCCTCTATGTTAGTTTAGGGCTGAACTCGTAACTTACACAATTCTTGCGTGATTTCAGGCGAATTTGGATTGTCAATTTGGACTGGAAGCCGACAGATGTATGTTTACCATATATTTGAAGTGATGTCATAGCATATATATATATATACCATTTTTTATGACCACTGTTGCGTTTGTAACCCAGATTTATCTAGAATTTGCGTGGTTTGGTGTATTGGATCTTAAAAACGTCTAAATAGGGTCAATAAAGAAAAAAGGGATTGATGGTCATCAGCAAGCTGCTGCTCGCCTATCTCTTGCATGGTGCTCGAGCTCCTATTTTGTCTATTCTATGCATTTTTTTGACCTGGTTCCCATCTTTAGGACTATTATTATGATTTGAAATGTACCCCTATATATAGTTGGCTTCTCTTTATAGTTAGAACAGGGTTTTACCTTATTATTACTAATATTAGAATTATTGTGAGATACACAATATTGTCGTATTTTTTCCCCCGAATAAAATCTCAAATTCCTCTGCCTAATTAAATTCTTATTTCTTGTGTTCTTATTGTTCCGGTCAATACATCATATCGTGCTATATAACCTTATTTCGCCCCAACAAGTAGTATCAGAGCATACATAAACCTTGTTCGATTTCTAACAAAGTATCGGAGATTTGGTTTGATTTGTTGGAGGTTTCTTTGTTCTTGATGGCAACCATGAAGTACTACATTTTGCTTTTGAATCGCAGCACAAGATTTTTATTGTGGTAGGTGAAGATATGAGCAGTACTCACTCAAATGGATTTGGATGATACGTTGTTGAGATTTGACAAGATACCCACAAGTTAGATGAGGAGAAACAACATAAGATTGGAAGACAGTCACTACAACAAAAATAACATTTTGCATTTAAACGTTGCCAAAGACCTTTTGTAATGTTTGGACGTATGTTGCAAAGCTCAATGTTACTATAGAGTAGAATGATACGACAACGGTTTTTAAACGTTGCTAATAACCTTTTACAACATTTTTTTAATGTTGCTAATAACTACTTTTTGCAGCGTTTTTTGAACTTTGTTGTAGTGTTTTTGTTTTTTTACAGCAATTTATGCAAATTGATTAATAAAAATGAAAAGGACTTCTTATGAACAAACTTTGAAATTGCATAAAAATCGATAACTTTTGAATCCATAAACTTGAACATTAGAATGTGATATAACACCACCTAAAAAAAAGGAGCTTCGAAATGAAATAAAATTATGGCACTACTTAGGCATGAATAACTTATTGCCACTCTTCTTGAGAGTCCACGGATCCGGATCCGACCACCCGAGACTTTCTGGTAAAATGAGGCTCTTCTTGAAAGCCAACATGGCTGACTGGGCTTGTTTGAGACTCAACAATCAGAATTGCTGAACACAAAACACCAAGAAATAGTGAAAAACTATTATAGTATGACTTATAATAAACAAGGGCATATCAAGGGAAAGTTAAAAAGTTTTTATTGAAGCAACTAAATATGAGTCAAATCACCTAATGATGAAGGTATGAAACCAAATTTGTACTTTACAGAAAGAAAGAGGCATGTGCTTGTAAATAAAGTAGAGCACATCCTGAATGAAAAGTTAAAAATATTACGAAACAAAGTTAAAATGAAAAGGGTAGGGATGCAGTTTTGGTACATATGAAATTTTGAAGAAAAAAATCACTGAAGCAAAGCAAAACACCATTGCATCTCGAATTAGCCCAGCCTTTTCTTCGTAAACTGCAATTAAAGCACAAAAAGATCAACATTGGGTTCTTGTTATTTTTAGGTGAGCCCGACTAGGCATCCGGTGGCACAACTAAATTACTATCAATGAAGAACACTTGGCGTTTTACTAAATTACTATCAATTCCTATTTGTGAAGTAAACTGCAATATAAAAGTCAAAATGTAGAGGAATCAGATTTTAGTCTTGGGGTTGGATTAACACGAACTTTGGGTTGAGAATTATTTCTACCTGAACAGGTCCAGAGAATAAGGTCCAAGGCGTACTAATTTCAATTAAGCCAAGAGGTTTAGAGATATACATCATAAGCAAAAATGGCTCCCGATTTTGGTGATTTGTTGAAGCTTAAAAAGATTATACATAAGAATCATCAATCCAAGTCACGAATGGAATGCAGAGCACATCCCATCGAGGAAGTTGAACTTCAAACAACTCGGGTAAGCAATCACAATGCGATCTTTCTTCCAAAATATAGGGAGTTAATCACAGAACAACAAATTACACAGCCTAAAGCATCGGAACTGCCAATCAAATTCCAGAATTAAGGGGAAAAAAACAAAAACAAAGCCAAAATAACCATCCCCTTGCTCAGGCACAGGAAATCTTGCAAATCACATATTGTATTGAAGATCAATTGGCATTACAAAGTTTTCAAAGATGATGACCGTGTCATGAATATTCAGGTGATAATACAGTGAGCTTGTTGCAGATATAACCAACTCATGGTGGAAAAGTCCAGCATAATTGCAATAAGATGATTTGGTACGGTAATAAATTGAGTAAAGGCAAAAGACAGAATCTTAACATCTAAAAATCCATAAATTCTGGTCAGGTTAATCCCAGTACCTACAGAGATTCGCTCCGGAGAAAAACCCCAGTAAGGGATTAGAGGTAGATTCAGACTCCACCGAGAACCAAACCATTTATATATATAGGCGAAAAAGAACAACATTCATATAAAAAAATTATGAAATTAAATGTATATTTTAATCCGAGAAATAGAAGTGTAAGAAATACTAGAGCTCTTTCAACATAAAGTCTGTAAAACAAAGGAACCTTATGCTGTAAATTTATTGGCAAGAAATGTATCCCTGTCTGGTTTTGAAAGAAATTGTTGCCTTTGAGGTTACATAACTAATTAGTATCTTGTCCTAAACTTTCATAAAACCCATAGGCATCTTGATATGATCCGGGGTGCCATTGGAACGATGACAAGCTCGGGAAAAGATCCATTGATAGTTGGCGAAGGACCGATGACTCGATCGAGGGCAAAGAGAGTGCAAGAAGCGATGGCATTGCTGGTTTAAGCTACGGTTGATGATAAGGCGATCGTGACAAAGAATGGAGCAAGTCCCGTGTTGGGACCGAGGCCGGAAGCCACTTGGTTCAACGCGTTAGAAGCAATTGAAGACGGAGGCTCGGGTGATGGCCCTTGCGACCGTAAGGAGAAACCTCCATGTAGTCGCCCAGACCTCAACAGGGACTAGTTCAAGAACCCCATGCGATCACAAGGAAGACATTTTGGGGAAATTTTCATTTTTTTTCGCGAATTTCCATATTTGATAGAATTTTATGTTTAGTCAATCTCTTACCTTAATTATAAAGTTTTGCACGTTTTCTTCT
>CAIGRS010142848.1:0-11426 GCA_903798395.1 Fraxinus floribunda
CTCTTTTCAATGTAGGTGCAGATTCAAGGACGAATCCTTTTGAAGAGGGAGGGATGATATGATCCGGGAGTCGAGCTCGACGAGGACAAGCCCGGGACCGGACCCGTTGATTATCGAAGGAGGCTTGATAACACGTTCGAGGGCAAAGTAGGTGAAAGAGGTGATGGGACTACTTGCTTAAGCTATGATGTACAAAGTTTCAAAGTTAACAAGTCAAGGAACAAGTTTCATGTTGGGTTTGGAAAAAGAAACCAAGTGGATCAAAGAAATCAAATGGATCAACTCGATTTAAGCAACATGGATGAAAACGGGCATAACTTTCAGCTTGGTTGTCCGACTTTCACCCATGAGTACGTTCCGAAAATGACATGAGATTCTGCACAAGTTTTTGTGAGCGCATGGTACTTTTGGACTTACACTCGCACAAAAACATACCGAGAACAAGTTGGTAGAAAACTTTCCTTTTTTTCGCGAATTTCCTTGTTAGACTAGAATTTTATTTTTTTTCCAATTTTACAATATTTTGTAACTTAATTACGTTTTTACTAGGTTTTCTTGTATTAGTATAAATAGGAGTTTTATTTGATTGTAAAAAAANTTTCCTTGTTAGACTAGAATTTTATTTTTTTTCCAATTTTACAATATTTTGTAACTTAATTACGTTTTTACTAGGTTTTTTGGCCATTAGTATAAATAGGACTTCATTATTCAATGTATAAACCTTTTGACAAATTTATTATTGAGATATATTCGAGAGACTATTGTGTTTTTCAACTTCGTTCTTCTTTGAACAATCTGAATTTATCAAGAGAATTCTTTTGGCGTTTAACACCAAGTGTGGATCAACGTATTATGTAATCAAGAGGTCTTTCAAACACCATTTTTGATTGGTTGCTTGATTCATTTAATTCTTGGTTCAAACTCAAAATCAAGATTATCTTTTGGACTTTTTTGGGATCTTCAATCTCTTGAGTCGCGTAGTGTTCGTTGCTAAGTAATTCTCATCGGCCTAAGTTGAAAAGAAATTAGCACCATGCTTGATACCCATTCTTCTAAAATACATTTTTTTTCTCTTATTTTCAACCACACATTTTTTAATAAAATAATATTCCACGCAAATCCAGAATTTTTCCTTATTTTTTAACAACATATTTTCCATCAAAACACTATTCAAAATGCATCCTTAGAGAATAATGTGGCTCAAATAGGGTGTAGATATAGTTGATAGTATTGTTGACTGCATGCATCAAAGAGAATGAGAGCGGCTTTTCTATAAATACCATCCAAGGCTCCATTGTGAGATGTGCTTGGCACTAAAGTGATGTGAATTCGGATAGAGAATTATGTGCTCCAAAAGTGTAAGATTTTAGAGAGAGAAAATTGGTAGTGACGAGAAATTGAGAAAAAAAATATAAGAAAATTGTTAGAGTTTGGTTGTGACGAGAATTCTATTTGGGAGTTGATAGTATGCATTAAGGAAGTCTTGAAGAAGTCAAAGACATATTTGGCAATTTTTGGACTCATATTTCAACTCAAATACTCTATTATATGATTTTACATATTGTAATAGGACTTCACATTGTATTAAACACTTATTTGTCTCACATAAGGTGGGTCCCGCAATACCCTATTATATGATTTCACATATTGTAATAGGACTTCACATTGTATTAAACACTTATTTACATTACAAAAATACTGCTCTGAACATGGTAGAGTTGAGCTCTCATATGAGGTGGGTCCTATGCGGGACCTACCTCATAAAAAAATACCCAAAAAAATCCACCCCGTCCCTGTTTGTGAGTGGACCTGTACCAGGTCGGGCAAAATTGGCATGGCACCCCAGCGTTGCACTTTGTATTATATTCTTCTAGTGTGTTACGTGTTTTTTGATTATAAATATGTGTTGTACACATTGAGATTGACCACTTGTCCGACTTATTAGTTTAGTCCAGATAGACTCCTTGTACTCCTTACTTTTGGTATAGTGAATTCTTCTCCCCTAGCCATGCTTTTTCCAATTGGATTTTCACGTAAATCTTGTATTCTTGTGATTGTAATTTTCATCTTACCCATTATCTCGTCTTTAATATTCATAACAATTGGTTTAATTTTCTGACAAGTGGTATCAAAGTTGTACCTACCGGTTAGTTTATTAACAAGTGATATCATAGCCCAGGGTTTCGACATTTCTTAGGAGAGTCAGTTTGGTCTTGTATTAAAGCCAGGTTTGATCAACAATGTTTGATTGTTTCAGGATGGCAAGTATGTAGTATGAAACTCCATTTTTGGATCGTATCCATAGATTTTCATTGGGGCAGATCAAGATGCTAGCACTGCTCGCCCAATTAGATTCCGATGATGCTTTGTTGAGGTTAAACAAAATGTCCGCAACTTTGATATTGGAAGAATGGTAATGTAAGGATCAGAAGGTCCTGTCACACATACATCTTCATCTTTCAAATCAAATTCTTCATGACGTGGTAAAGGAAAAAACGATCGCTGTATTATGGTTGAAATTAGAACAATTATGCATGACTCAGAGTCTAACCAGCAAATTGAATCTAAAACAACGTTTATATTCCCATCACAAGATAGAGGGTGGATCTTTGGAAGATCATTTATCTACATTCAAGGAAATCATCGCTGATTTGGAGCCCATGGAGGTCATGATGAAGAGGACTTAGGGTTGATTTTGTTACGTTCATTGCTCACTTCATATATAGAGATAGCATTTTGTATAGTCGAGATACTCTCACCATTGACAAGGTTTATGATGCGTTTTATTCTAGAGAGAAGATGAAGCAGCTGGTCGTCGGATTAGAGACCCAGGCAAAGGGACTTGTTGCTACTGAGAGGGATTCGTGTGGTCATAGAATGGGCAGATCTGTTATTACTACAAGAAGAGTAGGCACAAAAAGAAAGACTGCTTGAAATGACATGACACAAATAAATTTGTTGTTACTGATCAGAAGAGACAACTAGGTAATTCTGGTCTAGTCTTGTAGAAGAAGAATACAATGATAGAGAACTTTTGGTTGTTTCTGACAGTGACTTCAAACATGATGATGATTGAATTATTGATACAATGTGCATTTTTCATATGTGTTCTAATAGGGATTAGTTTTCAACATATGAAATTGTTATAAGAGGTTTCATGGTGATGAGAAATAATTCGCCTTGTAAGATAGCTGGTTTTGGTAAAGTTAGAATCAAGATGTTTGATAAGAAGGCCAGAATACTTAATTAAGTGAGACTTTTCCTATTTTGAACAGAAATATTATCTCTTTAAGTATTCTCGATTCAAAAGGGTACTGGTATACTGGTGAAGGTGGAGTTCTGAAAGTTTACAAGGATTCCAGAGTTGTACTGAAGGGACAGAGAAAGTCCTGGTTATATGTTTTGGAAGCTTCGGTGATCACTTTAGATGCAGTAGCGGCTTATGATTCAATAAGCGGTAACTCGATTAAAGTAGATTGTGTTGCTTGTAGTGATGCGGCAATGATATTGAAGAACCTGTCACTAGCTCAGGTAGAGCTAGTTTTGAACTAGTTGCTTATAGGAAAATTCGAGCAAATCTGGTAATTCAAATGGAGTTAATTGTAAACTTGATGATTTTGTTGTTTGTGGTGATTTAAGTAAGTTTGGTGTCATGTAATCTTGTTGGTAAGCGGTGCTTGGATTCAATTCACAGTTGTTGAGTTTGCCCTAGTTGGGCTTTGTGGAAGAGGTAGTGTAATTTGGTGAAGTGTTTTGTTTGGAAAATTTTGTTGGAATTTATGAGTTAAGTTTTATTCCTTGCGGTAGAATTCATCTCCAGTGGATAATTTTTGAAGCTTCATTCATTGCAGTGGAATTAATGTCAATGTAGAGATTTGTTAGAGTTCGGTTGTAACTCGAATTCTATTGGAAGTTATTACGAGTTGGTAGTATGGATTGAGGAAGTCTTGAAAAAGTCTAAGACGTATTTGGCAATTTTTGAACTCCTATTTAAACTTAAATACTCAATTATTAATTTTACACATTGTAATAGGACTTCATCTTATGTTAGACTCTTATTAGTATTATATTCTCCTAGTGTGATAGGGATTCTATAATTATAAATATATGGTGTACAACGCATACTAACATTGACCACTTGTCCAACTTATTAGTTTGGTCCAGATAGATCACTTGTACTCCTTACTTTTGGTATTGTAAATCCTTCACCTCTGTCTGTGGGTTTTTCCCATTGAATTTTCACATAAATATTATATTCTTGTGATTGTTATTTTCACTTTACCCATTATCTCATGTTTAATATTCCTAACAATTGGATAAATTTTCTAACAAGTGATATCAGAGCATGTACCGACCGATTAGTTTGTTAACAAAATGGTGCCATATTGTTTGTGTCGTACTTTGAGCATTCTAGTTTTGTACACGAAAGAGTTGCTAGAGTAGTGAAAACATTGTATTGTGAAGTTTTCTCCACTAATAAAGTTTTCTTCTTTTGTGGGCTTTGACGGTTTGTTGAATAATATTATTTTTATTTTTATTTTTCTCTTCGTATCTTATTTTTATATTGTTTTCCATTGCATTCGTTACAAATTTTTGCCAACATTAATGTAATAATATTGGGTTGTGCTACAGGTACAAAATGGGTTACAAAATGGTGTCCAAAATTGCCAAATGGAGGCCCCCTATGGGGGGCTTTTGTACCCCATTTTGTACACCAAGAATTATCCCATAATATTTATGTTAGAAATACTCATTTATTATTAAATTAATTATAGGATTTCTTATAGGAACCAGGAATATAATTAATGACTATTAATAGCACTAAAGTGTGAGCTTATGCCTTTAATTTTAATTTTAACCATAATCTTGATATAAGGACAAAAGTCATTACTGGCAAAGTGCACGCACTAAGTCGGTTTGCAAAATGACGTCGAAATTTTTAATACGAAGAAATTACAAATAGGCCTAATTTTTAACTTATCATTTCAAAAATCTAACTTTTAAGTTTATTCTTTTGAAAATCAAGGATATATTGTACCTCCACCCCATCTCACATCACCCCACCTATCATTTATCTATCCTTTCCCAAGTCATAAATTTACATTCGGTCCCACCACTACCACCCGCCTGCCCCCCTCCACCACTCCCACCGCTACTGCATGTCACTACCACTTCTACCATATTTCTTTTTTTTTTTTTTTCTCTTCGTATCTTATTTTTATATTGTTTTCCATTGCATTCGTTACAAATTTTTGCCAACATTAACGTACATAATATTGGGTTGTGCTACAGGTACAAAATGGGTTACAAAATGGTGTCCAAAATTGCCAAATGGCGGCCCCCTATGGGGCCCCCCATAGGCGCCCCCATAGGGGGCCGCCATTTAGCAATTTTGAACTCCCTTTTGTACCCCATTTTGTACACCAAGAATTATCCCATAATATTTATGTTAGAAATACTCATTTATTGTTAAATTAATTATAGGATTTCTTATGGGAACCAGGAATATAATTAATGACTATTAGTAGCACTAAAGTGTGAGCTTATGCCTTTAATTTTAATTTTAACCAGAATCTTGATATAAGGACAAAAGTCATTACTGGCAAAGTGCACGCACTAAGTCGGTTTGCAAAATGACGTCGAAATTTTTAATACGAAGAAATTACAGATAGCCCTAATTTTTAACTTATCATTTCAAAAATCTAACTTTTAAGTTAATTCTTTCGAAAATCAAGGATATATTGTACCTCCACCCCATCTCACATCACCCCACCTATCATTTTATCTATCCTTTCCCAAGTCATAAATTTACATTCGGTCCCACCACTACCACCCGCCTGCCCCCCTCCACCACTCCCACCGCTACTGCATGTCACTACCACTTCTACCATCGCCTATTAAAATCCCTTCCCACCAATTTGTGGCTAATAAATGTGTGATTTGTAATTAAAAATATGTGATTATGACCTGCAAATTGTGGGTTTGTGATCATAACTTTGGATAATTTGTTACTAATAAATAATATGTGACATATTAAATGGTTGATTTATGACTAAATTATGTAATTGTGACTCACAAATTTTGTCTTTTAATTTTGACATTGTGTTGTTTGTGACTGGTACATGACCGTGACTATAAATTGTGTTATTGTGATTGTGTCATGGTTAATTAAATTATAGCTCACAAAATTTAATCGGAGGTTACAAAATATGATCACTTGATTTTTGAAAAGATTCCATAAGTTTGTTATTTTTGAAAATGTACTTTGAAACTTTTATAACTATGTAACTTTCCTTTTATTAATGGGCTTTTTTTCTAAAGTTAGAAGTGGAAATTACGTAGAACTAGATTTTTCAAGTTTCAATTTAAAAAAATCAGATTCAAAGTTTGTTTATACAAAAATTAGATGATAATTTGATATTTTAATTTAATAACCCTACCAGATTTTTCAAAACTCTAATCATTTTTAACCTTTCCTTCTCTCTCTAAATCTCTTTATTTTCTCTCTATATTTCCACTCTCACTTATCTCTTTACTGTGGCACCACTAGAGCATCGTCCACACTGGGCTCACAACATCTCCGATCATTCAACATCTTCGAAAAAAGCGTCAACACGCAACGACACATAGCGCCTCTAGTTTGCACCCATTCGCAAATCTGCTCTTATTTTCTACCATGAAACCTTCGACCATGGCACTGTCGGAGCTGGAGGAATGCAAGGCCAAGCAAAAATAGCCAGCAAGGAAGAGGATGACAAAGAAAACGGCTTGAGAAACGGCTAAAAGTGGCTGAGCAGAGTCGATGAAAGCCGCCAAGCGCTAAAACAGCTACTCATAGCTGTAGAGGAGTTCGGTTGTAGTGCTTGGTGCATATCAACTCCCATAGTTACTCGTCTTACGTAGTGGGTGCGGTAGGTACTGTGGTGTGTGTTGTGGGTGTGGTGATGTTGAGGCGTAGTAGTGACTCTAACGATAGTGTCCTGGCTACTGTGGTTGTCGTGATGGGTTGTGTGTGGCGGTGTTGTGGTTGATGTAGGAGTGATAGTTATTGTTGATACAGGTGATGATGGTAGTGCCCAACGACAGATTTGGGGATTGTTTTGGTGGAGGTTGTGCTTTTGGAGTGGTAGGGTGGTGATGGAGGTGTTGGTTACGATGTTTGAAATGATGGTTTTGTTGTCGGGAGATGGTGGTGGTGGTTCTAGCGATGATGGTTTCGACGACGATGCGGTTGCTGACAGTGATGAGGTGGTGGTCACAAGTGTTAGTGACGATCACAATGATTTGATTGTAATCGTGACCAATAAATTATGCGTGACCTAAAAATTTTCTAATTTATGACCGATAATTTGATAACTTGTGACTAAACATAATTTATGTCAATTAATTTGATATTTTGTGAGAATGAAATAAGTTGTGACTTATAAAATTTGTGATATGTGACCAAGGAATAATATGTGACCTATTACTTTGATAAACTTGCGACTATGAAATAATTTATGGTCTATAAAAATTTTAATTGTGACCGAGAAATTATTTGTAACCAATTAATTCGATAATTTGTAATCAAATTGTATAGAATTGTGGCCTTATATTTAATTTATAAAATATATTTTTAATAAATAATTTCAGAAGTAAAATTTAATAAATTTCTAAGTTTTTAAATTTAAAACATTCTATCTTAATTTTGAAATGAGTGATAGTTAAATCTTACTTATAAATTCTTCCCAAGTTAGAATCCTCAAACTAGACCCATTAAGTTTCTGGTGCATAATTGTTTCGACAAATCATAATTTTACCAAAATGTTGCATTTTGCAATATGTCGAGCATGTTTGTGTTATTTTGGTTTTCAACATCAGATTCATTAAAGAAAAAAAATGTCTTAACTTTCACTTTCTAGGTTTTAATTTAATAAATAAGGTAATAATTATATTATTTTTTTTCAAAAATCAAATACGTCCAACTCCATTAAACTCAACTCAACGTGTCAAGAACCGCAACGTTACTTAGCCCCTTGACCCAATCGTAGCCGTAGTTTGCCCAACTTCGGCCGCACATTATAAATATTAGTTCAATTCGAGTTGTAATTTCCTTTCTATTATAATAGTTTATTTTAATTGCAAAATAGCTATGATATTGGTAAACATTTAGTATGATTCCTCACCATTTAAGCATCTACTTCTACCATTTAGGTTTTTGTTCCGTGAGCTATTATAGGGGGTATTAGTCATTCAAAAATCTTTTAAGCTTACTGGTGTTCGCCCCCTTGCACCAGCCAATGTAATTTTCTGCTTTCATCGAATGTAATTTTCGCTTTCATCAATCAATGATCAATTTACTTTCAATGCATCTAAATTTTATGTTGCTAGCTTTCTACAAATTATAATCAAAATTTCTTTCTTCCTGAAAAGATCGAGAAAAGGTGAAAGGTAGTCTAGTGGAGTAGACTATTGCCGCACGGTGTCCCTTTCTATACCAGAAGAAAGGCAACATGTGAAAGTTGGTATCGGAGTTGCAGTTCACGACCCTCGATAAGAAAGCTATGGATCCAATTACATCAAACACCACAGAAGTCGTAGATCTTCAAAAGAGAACTACGAAACAGTGCGTAGATACTCTTGATGAGACATCTACTAGGTTGTGCTATGTCGTGGAGGGCCTCGAGGAATATTTTAAGGTGGCAGAGATGAAAATTCATGAATTAGACACCCAACTAGATGAAATTCGAAGGGCTGCACAGCAATGACTAAAGTTGTTGCAATCATGCCTGATTTGCAGGATGAAATGGAAGCGTTGAGAGCTCAATTATTAGTAATTCAACGTACGATTAGCAATGGGCAAATCCTTGCACAAGAGTATGTTTCCAGACTCAGAATTTCAGAATCGTGTACCTACGGAGAGGCACGCGATGTAAAAGAAGTCCAGAACTTTTTGTTTGATATGGAACAATACTTTCTTGCGGCTTTGATCAAAGACGAAGCAAGAAAGGTTACAACAGCTACCATGTATCTTGCTGGAGATGTAAAATTATTGTGTTTGACAAAGCATGCTGATATTCAGGCCAACATGATCCGAATAAATTCTTCGGAACTCCTCAAGGAAGCAATTATATCACAATTTTTCCCAGAAAATGTGAAATGTCAGGCACGACGGGCACTACGAGAACTGAAACATATAAGCTCTGTCATGGAGTATGTGAAAGCCTATTTAGGGCATCTGCCAAATATTCGAGATATGTCAAAAAAATGATAAGTTCTTCACCTTCAAGAAAGGGTTGAAACCATGGACACACACGGAACTTCAAAGACAAAAGGTTACTAATTTGAGTGCAGTCATGGGAGCAGCAGAATGTTTAAGTGACTATCAACCAGAGTCGAGAAAAGATCAACCTTCAGGGAATTGACAGCTATCAGACGTGGAACCAAACTTTACAGACCCAGTTCGAACTCAAATGGGGGAGAATGTTACTTTAATAATAAGGAATAAGTCTATCAAGTCACCCGTCAGAGTAACAGCCGTCAAGAAAACTAAAACGGTGGCAGTGGTAACAACTGAAATATAGGAAAAGCAATGTAGTGAAGATCTGATACCTGACCTAAATTAATGTGCTTTTCATGTGAAAGATTTCATCGGGTGGTGGAGTGCCATCAGAAACGATCGTGAATGCATATTGTCAACTAGCGAGTGGTGAAATGAGTTCAAAGCAAGATGTCCCACAAGTTAGCTGTCATGGCGAGATAGACTCCGAATAGGAGAATACTGTAGTTGGTGCATTCTTATATCGGTGCAATACACTATCGCACCGAGCTACTGGAAATGATGATGTTCCCACTAAAGAGGTAAAGATGGAAGAATCGAAGGCTCGCATTTGTAAGGCTAAAGTCCTAATATAAATTGATGCAAAGATCAATAAAAAGCCAACCATGGATATGGTAGATACTGGTGCTACCCACAACTACCTCGCAAGTATCGAA
The DNA here is from genome assembly GCA_903798395.1 of Fraxinus floribunda. Taxonomy (NCBI): domain Eukaryota; kingdom Viridiplantae; phylum Streptophyta; class Magnoliopsida; order Lamiales; family Oleaceae; genus Fraxinus; species Fraxinus floribunda. The sequence goes on from CAIGRS010142848.1 coordinate 9,976, forward strand.
GTGGAGAGACTCGAACTTGTTCTGGAGAAGATGGTAGAAAGGTCAAAGCAATCAACTCCACTACTCAACCAATAGCTGGAGTAGCAAAATTTGTGTGGCTCAAAACGGGTTCTTTCGAAGGAAGGACAAACTTGTCGCAGTTCAGATGGATGACTTCAAGTTTATTCTGGGAATGGAATTTTTTCGGGATACTAAGACAGCAGTGTTTCCATATTTTGATTCATTAATAATGATGGGTAATAAATCGTACTTCATCACTACACAAGCTGGGAAGATGTCGAGAAATGTATCTCGATCATGCAATTTGATAAGGGTTTCAAAATAAATAAACCCTCATTTTATGCACTCTTCAATTAGAAGAGACCAAAGAGGTGATTGGCCATATTCCAAAACTTATAAGAAAGTTTATTAAAGAATTTGAGGACATCGTATTGGATGAGTTACCAAAGAAATTGTCATAAAGGTTTGCCACCAAGGAGTACGATTGATCATGAGATCGAACTTATACCAGGTGCCAAACCTTCTGCCAGGGTACCCTACCGTATGTCTCAACCAGAGCTTGAAGAGTTTTAGAAAAAATTAGGAGAAATGTTGAAAAGTAGGATTATCGTGCCTGCGAAATCACTATATGGAGCTCCCATGTTGTTTCAAAAAAAGACCGATGGATCTCTTAGAATGTGCTGCGACTATTAAGTCCTGAACAATATCACCGTGAAGAATAGCCATCATATTCTGCTGGTCGTGGATTACTTCAACCGACTGAGCCGGGAGATATACTATACAAAGATTGATCGCAGGTCCAGATATTGGCAAGTTCGGATCAAGGAGGGAGATGAAGCAAAGACTATGGTAGTAACAAGATATAGAGCATTTGAATTTAAGATGATGCCTTTTGGCTTAATAAATGCTCTGCAACATTTTGTATGATAATGAATCAGGTATTTTACGGGTTCTGGATGATTTTGTGATGATGTACCTGGAGGACATAGTAATCTATAGCGAGACATTAGAGGAACATGTACAACATGTGAGGCAGGTTTTTAATCGACTACAAGAGAATGAACTCTATGTTAAACCGTTTAAATGCTCATTCACTCAGACATCTATCAGGTTCTTGGGTCACATTATCGAACAAAGTAAAATAGACGTGGAATCGAAGAAGGTTACAACCATCAAAAATTGGCAACCACCAAAGAATGTCCACAATGTGCGTTCATTTCTCGGGTTATGCAATTACTACCGAAGATTTGTGAAAGGGCACCCAGAAATTGCATTTCTACTTACCGAATTGACAAAGAAGGATAAGGACTGGGACTGGTCATCCCAATGACATAATGCTTTCGAAAAGTTAAAGAAATATATGTGGACGAACACGGTGTTAGCCTCATCGGATATGACTAAACCATTCGAAGTGCATATCGATACTTCAGATTTTACACTTGGTGGAGTCC
>CAIGRS010142856.1:0-10104 GCA_903798395.1 Fraxinus floribunda
TGATCTACATTCTTCCCAAAATTCATTCTTTCAATACTCAATTTCCACCACATATTTCAATAAAATAATATTACACGCAAATCCAAAACTTTTCCTTATTTTTTAACCACATATTTTCCATCACATCACATCAAAAAATGGCATTTTCTTCTCAATAATATGCATCAAACACCCCCTAAATAAGCATCTACATTGGAACTGACCTATGAGGTGGAATTGCAGGTCCAACAAGGTCTATTAGCACTTGAATTCCAGGAACAAGTGCATACAATTCTCCAAAGACATAAAGTTGCTCTTTCTCTGGGCCTTCAACAATTCAATTCATGAACAGAAGCGCCCAACTCAATATCAGAAGAACTTGTTTTTGTTCATAAGAAAATTGGATCAACAAGGAGAAAAAGAGCATTTAACTACGGATGAGAGAGAGAGAATGCCGATACCAATCTCAAAATGTAATCATTAACATGATTCTCTATCGGCCTTATAAGTTGAATAAATTTCAGATGCAAGTTTTATTCGCATGTTAACTATAAATGATTTGGCAATTTCCACTCTCTCCTTTTTGCCTGAAGTACTTTTGTTATAACTATCAGAAATTTAAATAAAAGATATAAAGTTCACTAGGCATATCAGATTGCCAACTCCAGTTCAAGTCAAGATATTTGTGCCTCTTCATATTTAAACTAATTTCATCAAGATCAAGGCAGAGTCTCTATAATCAAGTCGGAAATTAGTTCTTTTTAGACAAAACTATAATGCTGTCAATAAATGAACAAACCCAACATGATTTACACGCACCCATAGCTACAGAATCATCTGGCTGTGGACTGAGATTATCACAATTCCATAAGAAGCATATGTCCTGAATTTGTGGAATAAGATTGACCAGGAACAAACTAAATTTTGGAACAGAACTACTCGTAGAAGACAACTATCCATAAATGTGATGAAGACAAGATATCTAGGTAATGTATGCGCAGTTCATTACTGATTGCAGGAATCAAGCTTTTAAGAGTTGCAAGCCGAATAGCCCAGTGTATTGTGAGTGGCTTGAACAACAAATAACAAAAACAGTACTTACAGCCTGCAATCATCTTTACCAAAATATAGATGCAAAATCCACAGGAAAATATATTTTTACCACAGCTGGATAAATATCGAAAGTTGATCATTTTCTCAGAAGCTTTAGAGAGCTCCTTATTCATGAATTTAAGTCAACAAAATGTAAAATAGAGTGTGTATGCATAGCTGAATATATGACAAAATTGAAGGTTATACAAAGACCACTTTTTATAGATTCTCACACATTAATAAATAACATACCAAGTGAAGAAGTAAAGCAGCAGGAGAACAAATTGGGATGCACCTCCATTTATAGTAGTACTCCCAACTTTTTAGTTCATGCACTGGAGAGGAAGGCCTTGCATGATTACTCTATGGTTATAATTCTTGTTCCTGTGATGCATTCGGCTGAACAAAATCAGTTATAGAAATAATAATACCTTTACAAGGGCACAATGCACTCGAGAGATTCCAACCTTCACGCAGCCTAACAGAAATCCATAAGCAGCGTGACCAAACCAATCCCAAACTTAACATATCCAAACATGTATTGAAACAATAAGCTTACTCAAACATGCTAATAGTACAAACCATTCCAGCAATAATAGCATTGGATTGGAAAAATTAGCAAAAAAATACCTTGATTGATCGAAAGGAATAGACCATCCCTCACAAATACATTCATGCATCCACATTCCTGTAAGGTGACAATGAACAACGCGCCTCTCGCTTTTCACACACCTAACCAAAAATCAACAAAATTTCTCCCAAATAAGCTCCTGAGCATCACTTGATTAAAATATAATTAATTAATTTAAATAAATAAATAAATAAAATCAATCAATTAAATAATAAATATCAAACCTGTACTTCTTGAGTAAATGTAAAAGGGAAATCACTCAAGACATGAGCACGCTTCATTTACTGTTGTAATCTTTCACGCTCTTTTTTATGCACACTCCAGTGTGAAACCTGTAAACAAATTGAACTATTTAATCGACAAAGAAATTAAATACATAGTGCTAACTACGGGAAAAGAAAAAAGAATCTAATGAGTGCAGGGGCTTAGCATAAGATGAACGCATCATTTCTCTACATGTGGAACGGACCTCAGGACCTGGTGAGAAATGGAGCAATAGGCAACGAATCGGTAGAGACTGCAGCGTCTGGTGGCCGGGCCGGAGCATGTTGTTCGGCTTCCCCCTCCGGTGCACTCCATTTTTCCTTGGATGACGGGCGCGAGGTGGAAAAACGCATTTATCATCTTCCAGGTGAGTATAGTTTTCATCCGGATTCATTGAACTTTCAGTAAAATTTCAATTTGGTCGCTAAACTTTAATGTATCTTAATTAGACCACTAAACTTTAATAACTGTAATTGATTTTTAACTGTGGACTGTGGCACACTAAATAATGTCTTAGATTTATAAATATTGAGAGATGTATTTTTTACTTTTAACAATTTTATGACGATGTAGTGATAAATTGTCATATCACGTAACAATTACTTGAATAATCTATTGCTGTATAACAGTTGAGTTAGGAGTGATGAAATTTAAAGTATGAAATCGTCAACAACTAATGTCCAATGCCTCTACTTTACGAAAAGTCAATTTAATTTCTATTAGGCCCTGTTTGATAGCTTGAAAAATGGGTGGAAAAAGAAAATGTTTTCCAACTTTAGCCAATTAAGGGTGTTTGATAACACAAATTTGCTTGACTTTTGTTTTTTCCACATGTTTTTAAGTACAACCTTTTGATACACATTTACTTAATTTTGTTTTCCCACCTATTAGGTGGGAAAGCGAATGGTATTGAATATGGTAATTTTTTTTTTCTAATTTTTAGAATTATTTTTTTTTTTACTTTTTGGTAATTGCAACAAATTCTAGACGCAATAGTAGAAAAAATTATCACTTTAATGGACAATTTTAAAAAAAAAAACGAAGACAAACGAACACTAAACTTTCAACATTTTCAAGGTGAAAAATTATACTAATCAAACACAATTAATTACAATTCTCAGTAAAACAAATTCTTGACAATTCAATTCCCAGTAAAACATTTTTTTGACACCCATTTTTCACCTTTGCAATCAAAAGGTAAAAGATTATAGGCATCCCTTTCCATCAATGAGGCACTGAAAAGTTCCAAATTTTCAGAAACATTTTCCCACGATGCACACGTTAAATGCAAGTACTTTCAAGGGGGGGAAACTGGCTGAAAATCTGCTCCCTACCATAAATTGCAAATTACAGAACATTATAATAAGAGATGTTGTTATCTTTCTTGTTCCTTCATCCTCTCAAGAAAAACATATACAAGATCAAGGACTCGATGCCTTTCCCGCAAATATCTTTAGCAAGACAGCAGCTGAGCAAACTCCAAATGGAAGAATTGAAGTAGACTTAATCCCCGAATGACACGCAACTCTTCTCTTCAACATAACTGCAAGCAGGAACTACAAACAGCTCTGTCCCGGGTAGGGTTCACAAGAAGTAATCCGGAGTCTTGCGAGTTGTGTCAGGTTCAATCTGCCGAGGAGCTGGGTCGAATTGGAGGAAATTCTGCTCCATATTCTCCCCAATTTCGAGTATTGCAGCCATGTTTCCACAGCGGTAACAATAGTTTGGAGCACTGAAAACTGTGACCACATTCTTCTCCTACGATATAAAATGAGCATAATTGTTAATCATATGTAGAGAAAATAGCATAATTGGTCCCTAATCCATTGTTCAAGTAGCAACTCGGTTGGTCATACACAGTTGCACAATAACCCCCACCCAACCCCCCCCAAAAAAAAACCAAAAACAAAAATACTCCACGCCTTCGTTAAATCATCACATGTCCCTCTTGGAAACATGCCTCACTTAAAATTTCTGGGTCAAGTTGGAAACGAAATCTAGCTTCATAAAATTTAGATGTTCCTGTTGCTAGAGATTGATTGTGCAACTATAACACGAGGTCGTGTACCAACTTGTTACTTGGGCAATTGGTGGGAGACCAATACTGCAATTTTCTTATACGTAAAGTAATCTTTGAACTGGTGGGCACTTGAAATAAATTCACAAAGCGATGTGATGCATTCAGTTGATATAAATCCACAAACCTGACACCAATTGAAGCCCTCCATGACAAGCTGGTGGGCTCTTGAAATCAGAGTGAGGCCATTGGTATGGTTAAACTGAGCAGCTATATCCTGTCCAAATGTGTAGCCAGCCCCACGTGGTGATATTCCCCATCCACATCGGTCGTCGGGATCAGACCACAGGAGATCGCACATTGGTCCTTCATGTGGAACCTATCAATTCACCAACAAACATGTTGATATGCGAGTTTGCGAACAAATTAGTTCAACCCCGATTTATCTTGTTCATTGGAAAAATTTCATTCCACCAAACTTCTAATGTCAAACCCACATTATGGAGTCAGATAAAATACACAAATAGAGAGATATAGTGAACAAAGCATGACAAGGTTAAAAGCAAGCAGAGGCTTGAAAAGGCAAGTTGATTCCATTTGAACGCAAGCCTATTTAATGGAAGACAGCGTACTTTTATTAGTGAATTGAAAGCAATGGAAGGCTAAAACCGAAGAAGATAAAACATTTTGAATCTTCTTTAGTTTTAAAGCAGATAAAAGAGAAGGATTTTGCCATTGTTGGATTTGGTCCCAATTCTGTGTTGGGCTGTTTTTACTTGTTGATTACTTCTTGTTTCCGTGTTCTGGCTGGCCCACTTATACTAAAACCGTGCTTTTGTAAACACAATTTTGGCTGTTGGAATGCTTTGATCTAGGCCCTTCATTTGATGCAATTGTGACCGTTTGATCTGTGGTTTTTACCCAAGTATAAATAGGCATCTTTCTCACTTGTCCTGTGCTATGTGCTTCGTGTATTTTCTGAGTGTTGTTCTTAGGGTTTTCTCATCTGATTCTTTCTCTATAATTTTTTAGGTGTTTTCTCTGTAAATCTTTAGGGTTTTAATTATGATTGTTTCAAGTAAACAATCTGTGAGAGTAACTATTAGAGCTTTGTGTTGAAAAAGAGAGGCGAAAGGAAACTTCTTCAGATATTTGAACTATTTCTATTTCTTGACGAATTGATAGTGGAATTGAGCATAATCTACTTGTAGATGCTCAACGGGTGAGTAGGCCGAAGGCTGAACATCCAGGCACTTAGTGGTGAAAAATTTCTTCATGTTCTTTAATTTTCTGAAAAAATTATATTTTTTACAAATTTTTGTTAATCCATAATGAACACGATTCTGAAACCAACAACCATAAATTGAACTGAAATTTTTAACGAATTAAGGAATGCTGAAAACCTCAAATCTTAAAGAGACCTTGCACCACCAACCCCGAACACCCCCACTCACACACACAAATACAAACTCAGTGAAAGAAATAGAGTAATGAAAAGAAGAAATCTTAAAGCAAATCAATCCAAGGACCACATTTCCATTACCTCTTGTATACGGTCCAAAGCTCGGATATTGTCCAAGGTATCCAGAGATGGTGAAAGACCCCCATGCAAACAGAAGACCTACAAGGAAACAATATATAGGGTTAGAAGTAATCAAGTTAGTCTATCAAATTATAAAGGAGTGTAGAGTTATAATCAACACCTGACTCTCAATTAGTGCTGTCAGGGGTAGATAATCAAAAAGATCGGTGAAATACTTCCACACGTTGGCATTGCCATACTTCCTCAAGCATTCATCATAAAATCCGTAACTGCGGTGCAAATATGTAAATGAATCTGAACATTAGCAAATCTAAAGACACAGAATTTTAAACTGTATGCAACTGTTCAATTTCAAATATTTATGTCAAACCACTTTTTTTTACGACCAGCACAATGGAGATAGCATAGGGTCTTACACTTGGGTTATTTGACGACTTTCATGATTTCCTCTAAGAATAGTGATTCGATCTCTATAACGAACTTTCAGAGCCACTAAAAGTGTGACAGTCTCCACTGAGTAGTACCCACGGTCTGCATTAAATGTCATTTTATTAATTGAATGTTATTAGTAGAAGTGCCATCTTAGCAAGATAATAAGCATACATGCATAAAGATTGGTTTAAATTGCACAAAGTTTACTATCATGGGAAATCATGAATCAAACTAGAGAGGTATCGATCAAAAGCACAGAGGAAACCAAATATAGCAAACCAGAAGTTCTGGGACACACTTTGTTGGATAATTACGATTTCTATACAGGTATAGACCAATACTTATTGACAATTATTGACAGCGTTTCTGTGAAGGCCACCAAACTTATTGGTTAATCTTAAAAAATAAAAAACCGAAGGAGAAAAGGTAAAAGGGGGAAAGAAAAGAATCTTATGACATAGAGAGAGGAACATTTTCTAATTGGGAAAAGGTAATAGAAAAAACTTTTATGGCAGCGTATTTCCCAAAACTTCTAACCTTTTTACAGAAAAAACAGATTCGAAAGCAGCATCAAAGCCTGTTTCTAAGCGCATGCAGAAAGCAACAAGTGTATCTACTCCATCGGTAACATGTATGGTCGGCATCCAAACCTTATATTAAATATTGTTGGGAAAAATGGAATGTCTAAACAATCAGACTTTCATATTGTATGAAATCAGCAAACGTTCCATCAAAGCATTGTCCAAAATTAACTGTGCGCCACATTCACAGGAATACATGTCTTCAGCCATAATTTCCTCAAACACAAATCAACTTTCCACCTTATCATTTGACTTAGAACAACACGTCAACCATGTCATAAATCAACAATTATACGTCAACCATGTCATAAATCAACAATTACACGTCGAACATGTCATAAATCGACAATTATACGTCAGTCATCGTTCCAAAAGCAGGGAATGCCAATCAATGTCAACCAAACCAAACATTCCCTCCATAACTGGAACCTTAGGCTCTGCTATGCCCAAATACTTGGTCAATAGACGACAAACATAAACATACAACCATAAAACGCTAAATCTCATTTTCAGGCCAAGTACAGATACCCGATGACTGGAAATAATGCCGCGCCCAGAAGCTGAATAACAAATTCCCATGCAAAGGAAAACTAAACATATATAGCTGCCAAATTCAGATTTTGTTCACATATTTGCCCAAATTCAAGCAGCAGATCTCAAAACCCAATTTAAGCATCACATTTGACGCCTAGTCACACTGCTTTAAATAGATCAAAACTCTAAGTTCTCTTACAACCAAAAACATAAAAAGGAAGTAGATATAAACAATTGTCATCTTCCAAAAATACCCTTCAAAATCACCATCGACCTCAATTGTGAATCCAAGATTTACCAAGTAAAATATTCCAGCATCCAGGTAGACAGTAGAAAACAAATACAAATCAGAAACCTCTTTTCTTCCCCAATAATTCCAGGAAAAGCTCAGAAATACTCACCGACATAGTCTCCCATGAATAGATAATTAGTGTCTGGAGCATTGCCGCCTATCCGGAAGAGCTCGATCAGATCGTAGAACTGGCCATGGATGTCACCGCAGACAGTAATGGGACATTTGACCGGCTGCACATTCCATTCCTCCACTAGAACCGCCCGCGCCTGATCGCACAGACTTTTCACCTCCATCTCTGACAGGGGCTTGCACTCCATCAATTGCTCTATTTGCCTGTCCAAATCCCCAGGACCCGGCATTCTCCCAATAATTTCTTGAAATATAAACAAATCCTCTGCTTTCTAAATTCCTTTAACTTCGATCTGATTTTCAAATAATCCAGAAAATATAAATTAATTTTCTAACCTAATTATCTGAGATCTAAATTTTAGAAATTCATATAAAAATTGATTCAGATATTCTCATCCTTTTCTGTTTGGAATCTTTCCATTTCATAAGATCCAGTAGTCACCCTATCCCTAAAAATGATTAAACTTTTTTATTAAATATTAACGTATCTTATACAAATATACCAATGTATGTACGCAGTTTAAAGATAGAAATAGTGGAATGCGAAATGAAACTCAAATTAATTCGAAATGAAATCAAGCTTGCAATTCTATTTCTCTCTCTCTCTAATCCACACACAGTTGTGTGTGTTTGTGTGTGGGTGTATTGTTGGGGACCAATCTTGGTGGCCCCAAAATTCAGTACTGTCAAATTTGGTGTACACGTTGAATGTACAAGTTTGGTCCTTTTTGGGCCTCAACGATGGAAATTTCTTGATCGATGTCGCCGTGTCAAAATCATAAAGGGTGTAGGGACGGACATGTGTTGAGCTGGTGGCTGCTTTTTTGTTGTGAGAAGAATTGGTGTAAAGTAGGCTTTAGTGCATTAGGCCTTCGAATTTGATTGTGGTCCAAAATATAAAGTTCAATAATTCTTGATTATTATTTTTGTGAAAGAATTGCTTTAAAAAAGAAACTTACAGTGCATTTGTTAGCTGTTTTCAATTTTAGGAAGGGAAAATTGTAGTTACAGTACTAAATCTTTTAATTTTTTTGCAAATTTTACCCAAACCTTTAATTTGTACCACTTTAAGTATCAAAACTTTCAAAAAATTTGCAGGTCAAGTCTGAATGGATGGAAACCGTTACTTTTACTGTTAGTTGATTCTAAAAAATTATTTTGACCAAATTAAAAAGGGCAAAATGGTAATTTCATAATTTTAACATAAAAAATAAAAAAGTTAATACTATTCATCTTCTTCACCCCCACCCCCAAAATGTGAAAAATCTGATGGCTATGTCCTACAATATCGAATGTCCCAGGTTTCTATCTTTCTGGGATTCTAGTTACATAAGACACAGCCCCAACCGCTTACAAAAGCCCCATAGTTATCTCATAGTCGAGTGCGACAAGTATTTGTGGATGATCCCAGTAAAAGATTAGTGAATGAACAGCCGGAATCACACTAGAAAACCCCATGGACAGGAAGAGGGCCGCCCTGAAACCCCGAAAACGACAACTGGGGAGAGCCGGTGCAAGGAGGGTGATAACAACAAGAACTTGCGCCGATTTGGAGTTGGCAAGAATTTACTCAAGTTAGTGAAATTGAAGTTGCCTCTGAAACCCGGACCTTTGGGCAAAGTTTGTGCAAGGAGGGTGATAACAGCAAGAATTTGCGTCGAATTGGAGTTGGAGTTAGGAAGAATTTACTCAAGTTAGTGGAATTGGAGTTGCCCCTAAAACCCCCGAAAACGACCTTTGGGCAAAGTCTGAGAATTAGAGTTCGAATTTAGGATGATACTTAGTGGAATTGGAGTTGCCTCCGGTGGATTCTTTGCGCCAGGGATTGTTGCCCTTGGACAGTAGCAGAGATGGGTTAGGTGGTGTAGACAGTTTTGGGTTGGGTGGGATGAGGTAAGGTGAGGTGGTGTGGGGTGGAAGAAGATGAATATTGTTAACTTTTTTATTTTATTTTTATGTTAAAATTATGAAGTTACCACTTTGCCCTTTGTTGATTTGGTCAAAATGATTTTTTGGAGTCAAAAGTAACGGTTTCCATCCATTCGGACTTGAGCTGCGATTTTTTTGAAGGTTTGGTACTCACGATGGTACAAATTAAAGGTTTGGACAAAGTCTGCAAAAAATTGAAAGATTTGGTACCGTGCCTGCAATTTTCCCTTTTATAAAACATTCAAAACTTATTTGATTCCAAAATATAGTTAAACTTATTACATAGACTGAGTAAAAAAGCTAAAAACACTGAAGGTCCGTTTGATTTAAAGATAGAATTTGGATGGAAAGAAAACGAATTGCAGGGAATTGAATTGCTTAGAACTTATTTTGCTGGGAATTGTCAATTAATTGTGTTTGATTGGTATAATTTTTCACCTAAAAAATGTTGAAATTTTCTATCTCTTAGTGCTCGTTTGATTTTGTTTTTCATGAAAATTGTCAATTAAAAGGATAAAGTTTCTTACAATTGGAAATATAATTTGTTTGGATAAATTTTTTTTTTATTCATTTGACTTTGTTTCACATGAAATTGTCAATTTAAGGGATACTTTTTTTTTTTTTTTAAAAAAAACAATTGGGGCTATTTTTTCTATTGCCAAAAAAAAAAAAAAAGGA
>CAIGRS010142887.1:0-12373 GCA_903798395.1 Fraxinus floribunda
TTTTATGATTATTAGAGTTTTAGTTAAAGAATAGAAAAGGTTTCAAAAGAATTTAATGAAAATAAATATTAATGATGAATTTAGAACGATATATTTTTTTTTATGTCTATTTAGGTAAATTTACATAAAATTAAAAATATAATATAATTATTTTTTAAAAAGTGGCGAGGAAGAAGAACTCATCTCTTCTTAGTTTTTTCTATCGATTTTGTTCTGTAGCTCATGTCAAGAAATATGCAAGAAAGTTTGATTTTTCTTGTATATATAGAATTTTAAAATCAAAATAAGATAAGATAGCTTGCCATCTTGCGAAAATTTGTTTTGAAACAATATTTTTTACGTCTTTTTATAAAGCGTCATTTAATGCTTTGCAATCAATTTTTAAAACAAATTCCTTATTGATTAAGTCATCTTAAATTTTGAAATGTATAAAACAATTGCTACTTTTTTTTTTTGATAGTGGAATAGTTCTTTTGAGGCCAGTCCAAACACCAAAGAAGTCTTGATTTTACTGACAAGTTTTTGAATGAAATCTTAGAAAAATCAAGTTTGTAGCGACTTTTAGGTTGTGTTAATTATGTGGGTGACTTTATTAAAAAGATAAGAATTTTGTGTGCCCATATTTTCAAAAGATTACAAAAGAATCCGGTCCCCTGGAGTCATAAGCACACTTTAGCGGTACGAAAAGCTAAAAATGCTGTTAAAAGTATGCCTTGTCTTTTAATTCTTGACCCCACATCTTCTATTATTTTGAGAAGGATGCGTCTGATATAGGTTTTTGTGGAGTCCCAAAGCAAATCCCTGATAAATCCAATCAAGAATAGTAGGTTAAATTCCATTATGATGTTTGGACGACCCTTAAAAAGAACTATTCAAAAAATAAAGTATTTATAAATTGTGAATGCAAATAGCGATTCCCCATATTTATCTATCCATTTTCATATTTTCTTTTGCATGGAAACTTAGTAATGTGATCCATGAAGGGCCTATGATTAGGTCGCGAGCAAAGCGGGTCAAAGAAGTAATGGGATTATTTGCTCAATTCATGATAGATGAAATATTGATCACGGCAAGCAATGAGACAAGTTTCATGTTAGGCATGGGAGATGAAACGAAGTGGAACAACTTGATTCAAGTAATGGATAGAGGAGACAAAATGAACAACTTTGCGACCGCATAGTTGTTTAGGGCATGTGACCTATCGAAACCCCAGTGAAGGGTTTTAGTTGATCTATGCGACTGCATAGATTTACACTATGTGGCCGCATAGTATAAATTCAACTGCGATTTTTTTAAATTTTGCGTAATCTTCTATTTTAGTTAAAACTCTTGATGATATATTTTTTTAATATCTTTGGAGACTTAATTTCGTTTTTAAGTATGTTTTATGAGTTCCATATATATAGGACCCATTCTATTTATTGTAAAAAACACACAAGTTGAGAGATATTATTGCAAGTCATATTGTTTTCTTCTCGTTCTTCATCGAATTAATTTTGAACTTATCAAGATTATTTCTCGTGGCGTTCAAACAAATCTTGAGTCTTGTAATCACGGGGTCAAGATATTGTCGGTGATTGTGGTTGTTCTTTGATTCAATATTTTTTAATCAAGTTTAAACGTTGATTTCTTGGCTTTCTTAATCTTGTGTGGGTTTCAGAGCTATCATTGCTACGTGGATTCACATCAGTTGGTATCAGAGCAAGACTCCAAAAATCAAGGTTATATCCTTTATTTTTTTCCTTTTTGTTTAAGTCGTTTGTTTTTCATTCTTCATGTTCTTCAGTTTTTCATCTCCAATTCATAAAATTTCAAAATCTGTTTGTTTGCTAATTTAGCATCCAAATCGGTTTTTGTTTCTTTTGCTAGTATTTAGTTGAATTTTCGAAGCCAAAAATGAGAAAAAAATTCAGAAAAAAGTTGCCATAGCATACAATTTCATTTTTTGAGTAAAAAAGAAATTATCAAATCAAAAGTGTCCATGCAAAGCGTCAATTCCTCTTTTTCGAGTCATTCTAGAGTCAATTTTTCTTACTCAAATCTTTGTTTGAAACTCACAAAGATTAATTTTGACTGAGATCGAATTAGTTCTTCTAAGCACTTGCAAGAAAGCATTGAGTGGAAAAATGTAAGAGTGGTGAGAATAATAGAGGGAAAAACCAATTTGAGTGATACACGAGCGCATACACGTGAGTCAAATATTAAGTTAGAATTAGGATGTCGGATAGAGGATTCTACTTCAAACAAGAATAATAGTCAAGTCAACATCGGATGAGGTGATACGACGGTTTGAAAGGTTGTTTGAGGATGTGAGAGACAGACTGGATCGCCAAGACACATTACTTGCTAACTTACGTAGGGAAGAACGTAGAGATATTCCTAACGCAAGGATGCAAGGAAGATAGGATCATCGAGCAAATTTTGCTGGTAAATGGGATGCAGATAGTGACATTAATGATGATGTATTGGTGGATATTGAGTTAGAAATGAGATATACAAGAGTTAGGCATGAAATGAGGGGTAGAGATCTTATTGGAGAGGTATTGATAAAGTATGGCAAATATCAAAATGACAATTCATTCATTCAAAGGAATGAGTGATCCGGAAGCATACTTGAAGTGGGAAAAGAAAGTGAAATTGATATTTGATTGCCACAACTACTCGGAGGAAAAAGGGGTAAAGATTGCTATGCTTGAATTTACTGATTATGCTATCATTTGGTGGAATCAAGTAGTTGTATTCAGGAGGAGGAACCATGAGAGGCTATCATGAGGAAGAGGTTTGTGCCTAATCATTATTATATGGAGCTTTATAAAAAATCGCAAAGCTTCTATCAAGGTTCTAGGAGTAGGGAGGATTATCATAAGGAAATGAAGATTGTTATGATTAGAGAGAATGTTGAGGAGGATAGGGAGGTCACCATGACCTGATTTTTGAATGGTTTGAATAGAGATATAGCTAATGCAGTAGAGTTGAAACATTATGTGGAGTTGGAAGACATGATATATGAGTTATGAAGGTGGAAAATCAATTGAAGAGGAAAGGGAACAACTAGATATACATCGGGTTCTTCGAGTTCTAACTCTTCTTGAAAATCGAAGTGGGATGATAATAGAGGTGATTGGGTAGTTTTGAGTAGTAAGACTGAACCACCAAGGAAAAAGGTGGAAGTTGTGAGCAAAATTACACCAAAAAAGGAATCTCAACCTTCTAAGACTCAGGATATCAAATGCTTTAATTGTTTGGGATCGAGACACATTGCTTCTCAATGTCCAAATAAAATGGCAATAATTTTGCGAGACAATGGAGAAGTGGTGAGTGATAATGATGGTGATGATATGCCTGCATTAGAGGATGCTAGTGATGGTGATAAAGTAGAGTACCTCTAAGAGGTGAGTTACTTGTGGTGATGCGTGCTCTTAATACACAAATTCAATTGAATGATGTGGAGTAGAAACGGGAAACCATCTTTCATGCTAGATGCCAGGTCAAAAATAAGGTATGTAGTTTGATTACTGATGGGGTAGTTGTACTAATATGGCTAGTATTACACTTAATTGAGAAATTAGGATTGACTACGATAAAATATCCTAAGCCTTATAAATTGTAGTGGTTAGATGAATGTGGAGAGGTTAGGGTGAGTAGGCAAGTTTTGGTAAATTTCTCAATTGGGAAGTATAGTGATGAAGTGATGTGTGACGTGGTTCCCACGCATGATGGGCACATTTTGTTGGGAAGACCATAACAGTATTATAGGAAGGTTAAATATTTATGGATTCAAGAATATGTACAACTTTGTAAAAGATGGGAGAGCTATTACTCTTGTACCATTAATACCACAATATATTTATGAGGACCAATTGAGATTGAGAGCTGATGAAGTAAAGAAAAACAAAGAAAGAGGAAAGAAAATTAGGAGAGAAAATAGCGAGGTGGCTAATTGTGAGAAAAAAAAAAGCAAAGCTACAAGAGAAAAAATAAAAAGAGTCTATCGAGATGAGAGAAAAATCACAAGTGAGTTTCTATGCAACAACAAAAAAAAAAAAAAAAAAAAAATGAGATTGAAAGGACTTTAGTGAGAACTAACAAACACATCCCTAGTTTAGATATTTTTTTTATTGCATGAACTCAAAAACTCGTTTCATGAAAACTTATTTAGTGGGATACCACCCATTGAGTATCCAATTAATTGGATGCAAGTTGAGAATTTGATGAGCATTGAAGGAGAAGCATTCAACTATGGTACGGTAAAGAATTAATACCAATACATAGGTTAGATGATGGACTAGCATGTAGTAATATTTTTTCACATGAGGCACGTACTTTTACACATATGAATACATCTAATATTTCTATGAGAGTAATAAGTCATTTGTCATATGCATTAATAGGCAATCAATTACTAGTTAATGATATTCTAGTGTGTTGCAAGAAATTGATTGATCATGATAGACATTTGGGGTGCATTGTTGGCGATTTGAGACATGAGAATCTATATTTCAATCTTGAAGTCCTTAACTATTTTTGTTCGAATTATGGAATATGTTTAGTATCCTCTACTATTTGTACTACACGTTTTGATATGGTTTATAGTTCAAATCCGTAAACTTAGTTTGATTTAATTCCTTTTAACTATTATTGTTAGTGGTAGCTTAGATAGAAAACATGTGATTAATTTATATACATATCAAGGTAGCAAAACGAAAGGTGTAAAGTATTCGAACCAGGTGATTGGGTTTGGGTGCTTAGGCAAAAATGGCTTGTTCGAATGCTAAAAGTGTCAAGATTATATCATAGAGGAGATGAACCATTCCACTTCATTGCAAGGATTGAAACCAATAGCTACAAATATTCAAGGTAAGTTTATTATAATTTGCAGTTTTGTTGTCTCTGATCTTTCTCTCTTTGATGTAGATACAGATTCGAGGTCGAATCCTTTCGAAAGGGGAAGGGATGAGATGATCTATGATACGAGGACAAATTCGGGCAATGATCCATTGATTGTTAAGGAAGAGCCTATGACTAGGTCGCTAGCAAAGCGGTCAAAGAAGCAATGTGATTACTTGCTCAAATCACGAAGGACGAAACATTGACCAGGGCAAGCAAATATACAAGTTTCATGTTATGCATAAGAGATGAAACGAAGTGGAGCAATTTAATTCAAGCAATGGACGGAGGAGACGAAATGAACAACTATGCGAGTTGTTCAGGGCATGCGACCGCATGCTCCTTTACTGAAACTTCAGTAGAGGGTTTCAGTTGATCTATGCGATTGCATAGATTTACACTTCGGCCTCGAATTTTTCAAATTTCGCGTAATCTTCTATTTTAGTTAAAACTCTTATATATATATTATTTTTTTTTATCTTATGAGTTCCATATAAACATGACCTATTCTATTCATTGTAAAAAAACACATAATTTGAGAGATATTATTGCAAAACATATTATTTTCTTCTTGTTCTTCATTAAATTAATTTTGAACTTATCAATACTATTTCTTGTGGCGTTCAAACAAATCGAGTGAGATTCTCAAATCTTATAATTATTGGGTCAACACGGTCAGCGATTGTGTTGGTTCCCTGATTCAATATTTTTGAATCAAGTTTAAATGTTGATTTTTTGGCTTTCTTAATCTTGTGTGGGTTTAATAGCTACCATTGCTACGTAGGTAAAAAAAAAAAAAAAAAAATTGGGGCCGAGATCATTATACATGCTCCAACTTGGGTCATGTATATCTCATATGTCTACAAGGTTGGAGAATCTAAACTTGCCATTGGGGTAACGTGAAAAACTAAAAAAATTGGCTTAAACTTTGAATCTTTGATGGTGTGCCTACTAAAAATAATATGAGTCGAATCTTATGTCTAGCCACATTTTATGATGAAATATTTTGCTTGCGAGCTGTAAAATTAAGGCAAATATTACTTTCACACTATTTATTATTTTTTTACTTTCTTGCTTCAGTAAACATACGAAGGAGAAATAAGTCTTTATTTTTTAATACAAGTTGTCAGCAACAACATATGCAAATTAATAAAAGATCAAAAATAAGAAATGTAACAGAAAATGAAGCTAAGGATATGAGTACAATAATGAGCAATGTTGAGAGATCTGGAGAGGTATAGAGAAAGATCTTGCAACAAAATAAAGATGTGACAATAAAGCCACCCATTTTCTAGTAGTACTATTTTATAGCTTTCTACTCAAATTTTTCATGCTAGAACACATTTGATTTCTCTAATATAGCTTGAAACAAAAGTACAATTCCAAATTTCCAAGGTTACAAGTATTAATTTTAGCTTTATAATTAATCTTTCTCCAATTCTATCACACTTCAGTTTTTTTAAGGTTGATGGGGGTTCGGATTCCCAACCCCGTGTGTGTGTGTGTATAAAATCATATTCACGAGAACAAAAGGAAGAGGGACATAATCTGACCTCCCAAAGGCGAAAAAATAGCAAAAGAAGGAAAGGAATCAACGGTGAATTACCACTTCCAATACATAAATAAATAAATGAGAACTCAACTAAAGTTCTCTAATAATAGGAAGCCCATATCTATCAATCTGTACAATGGAATGAATATGTCGTGAAAGGTCAAGTGGTCCAATAAGTGTGGGATATATCATCCCGGTCAAAAGAGAGAAGATATTCGATCCTTCCAAGAATGATCTGAATAGGTCCTCCAACCCTAGTAATGCAGTAAATGGCCACCAATGAGTCAATCTCCACCCAACTGTTGGAAAATTCGTTTCATCGAGTAAGAGAAATCCCATCCAAGGTAGCACGTAGCTCAGCTTCCAAAATAAGTCAGTCTCCATAAGATGCCGAGAATGCCCTAATACAATGTCTATCCTGATCTCGAATAATATCATCACCACTAGCAAAACCATTATTGATGCATCCATCGATGTTAATCTTGTGATATCCCACCTTTGGAGTGCGCCAAAAAACTAAGATGGGGATGCAGAGGGAGGAAGAGTTAAAGGCACACTAAAGGATGAGGCAATAGTCGAGTTACCCCACCAATGGATAGGTCAGAATAAGTGACCAATTTGCAGAAATGAAATTATGCGATAGACTCTCCAAATTATCCGTCTAGGCTCCACACGAATCTCGTTGTGCTTCGCGTTGTTCCTCGCAACCCATAATAACCAAAAAATAAACAGGGGATGACAATGCGAATGTGACCCTTGCGAACATACTGACCCAAGTACCTCCATCTTTGGAACCTAGGTTGAACTCCCTCACAAGATATAGCCCCAAAATTATGCCATACCCAACCGGAAATAGTGTTGCCAGTGAAAATATGTGAGGTGGTCTTGATCTCCGAGCAACAATGACATCGAGAGGCCATATGATAGCCAATCCTCTTTGAATGGTTACGTCGACCAATATCAAATCTTACCATAGTCTCCAACAAAAGAAAGAAATAGTGATAGGTAAAATGGGACTTCACATTAGCCTATATGAGTCCTAAGGCTGTCCATAAGAACGAACTAGTTGTTACGCTGACTTGGTAGAATTACCATATGATGTATCCTTCCAAAAAATCTGATCAAGAGTATGATCCGATAGAGGTATAACTCCAATCTGCTCAACCATGGATAAAGGAAGAACCTGTAACAATCGTATAATGTTCCATCTTGAGCCATCATAGAAATCCTGGAGCCTCGCAAAATAGTGCGATCAGTGGGTGTGGGGAGGGGTGGTGGTGGGATAAGGTCACCAAAATGGCCTCGCCTATCCAACAATCATGCTAAAAGAAGATCCGACTAATACCAAGGTGTCAAGCAATTCTGGCTCGACCTTAAGTCCAACTAGTTTCAACCTCCTCCAAATATGTTATGCTGAGTAAGGAACATTTGCGTAAGAGGATGAGCCCCCATACAATATTTGTCCAATAAGAATTGAGCCCACAAGGATTTTTGAGTGTCGAGTGAAAAAGCCACCATAGCTACAGGGATAAAGTATCAACGATGTCATGCAATCTCCTAAAACCAAGTCCACCCTTTTCAGTCGGTAAGTAAAAATCTTTCCCTCTTATTGAATTTTATGTTAATTTTATAAACAAAGATGACAAATAGCTCATCTTGTTAATATTATGCTAGTTACAATATGGCTAGATAAATCTCCAAAGAGAACTTCATATCCCTAAATTTTGGACAATCATATCCTTAACATGCTTCCAATTGAATATGCACTCTAAACAGTTTAAAGCAAATCTTGAAAAAAAAATGATAGATAAACCCATGGACTCAACATTGGACTTTAAGAATGTAAAAAATTCAATGAGGATTAACATTTATTCAAGTAACTTCCAATTCAACATAAAGCAGTAATTGACACAATGCACTCAGGACAGAAACATCTAATTGATTTACATTATAACGACTTTCACTAGTTCTACAAACAGCAACTCAAAAGGGAAAATGAATAGCAGGGCACGGAGAATATAAAGCTGTATTTGTCAACTCGCTATGACATTTCCCGAAACCGGGCAATGGCTTTCTTTTGAATAACAGCTTTGTAACTATCTCCTGCCTGCACTTCGAGTTTTGGATCCAACTTCTTCGGCTGACTCCCTAGTCCAGCTCTAGTATCCATGGCCTGAGCTTGGACAGGCTCTACCATGCCACTTCTGTCTTTTCCCAATCCCTAGATATATGATCAACACAGAGAAACCAAACAAAAATCCCCGAAGGCATAGTCAGATACTGAAATAAACAAATATGTATTGCCAGTCACTTTAGAGCTGATGGATGTCTACAGTTTGATGTAAGTGAATCTCCAAAATAGAATCATGCTGTGTTTTGCCTAAACTTGCAAGTTTTTTAGTTTACAACTGAATCTCTGAGGTGCTTGCTTGGCTAGAGCTTTTTTTCTTATAAGCAATGGGTTTCAAGGAATGTAGGGTTAAAAAGTAAGTAAAAGTTACGGGTCCTAAGGAATGTGTGGATAAAAATAAAGTTTGACAAGCTCATAAGCTTTGTCAAACCTGCAAGAAATGGGTGAAATCCGAAAAGAAAACCAATTGATATTGCACTGTATAGACGTATTATAGTCATAAATTTTATTTGCACAATGGAATTTGCTTTTAAGTAAAACCAACATGAAAGTAATGTAGTACAGGAAGAGAACTGGTACCGAGCCTTCATGCCAGCCCATGCTGCGGAGCATCCTGTTCCCCACATTAGTTTCATCAATTGCCCTGTCTGCTGTGATCACTTCATAGTTCTGACTATTTGCATCTCCAGCAACTCCTCCACCTCCAACACCAGGAGGGAAAGGCATGGAATCCAAAGCACCCCTTTTAAATGTTGAATTGAGATCTTGGATGTCCAGCAGCAATAACAAGAACAAAATTTTCTAACAAGTCAATATGGATTCCAAAGAGAGAATAAAACTAGCAATCGACCATTGGAATCTTATCCATCTCAAGTTTTCATATATATTTGCACCAGGAAAAGTTTGAAGCTATAGCAGACTATTCAAGCATTGCCCATCACAACTTAATTCTGTTAGAAGTCACAGAGCAATCATACAGCTTATGGAAATGCTAGATGCAAAAGTAAACTCACTCTGGAGTTTAATGATTAGAGATAGAACAATAAGAAAAGAACGGCACATGACACAAAATCAACTCAAGATACACTTACTGGAATCTCCGACATCAGATTGGTCATCCCCGAAAGATGATGATGAACCATACAAACTTCTACGTTCAGCTGCTCGATCTCTGTAGGTAGTTTGGGGCTGTTCCTTATTTGAGAGAGCAGAAGATGGCATCTCTGAAAACCTTCTCTTACCACTTCCAGCAGCAACAGATGATGCATAAGAACCCAGTGCAGAAGCATCTGTTCTGAATGGTGTCACTGTTGTCGAAGCATCTGCGAACGTCAGTGAAGATGTACCTGAAGATGTACTGGTTGAAGAAGTGGAAGAACCTCCTATTGATCCTGTATATAAAGTATCCGATTTCACCACCCCCATTCCAGAACTCCTTATAACCCCTTTTAAGGATCCACTAGAACCAGAAATCACGGGTCTGGCCCTGTCTACAGATTCCAAAGCAGCAGATTGGGTTGGGGCATTTGCTGTAAATCCTGAAGAGGCCATAGCTTTCTCTTTTGTACTCGGCACGTCGCTTTTGAACTTGCTTTTTGTGGATGGTGCTGCATTAGATCTCTCCTCAACTGCAGCAGATGGCTGATTGTCATCAAGTGCCACTCGTGGTGCTTGCCCTTCATGACTCCTTTGCTTCCACATGGTAAGAACATTACTCATCTTCTTCTTGTTAGCAAGAATGCTGCTTTTAGAAGCAAGTCTTATTTCTTTTAATTTCTCCTTCTCTTTCTTTTCAGCTGCTATTGCTGCAGCAGCGGCAGCCTGGACAGTATCTGGTAATGAAGCAGCTTTCTCATTCGACGTTATTGTAGCAGCTGGTGCAGATATAACAACTATTTTACTATTGGGACCATCAGATGCCTTTGAAGTTTCACTTTGCTTTTCAGCAGTTTTGTCATTCTGATCAGCACAAGGGAAATATTGTTGAGTTTGGTGATCATAAGTATACCAGATGCCATTGTTGCCATCATAATATAAACCTGCAAAGTGCAACATTGGATAAATTAATTTTGAAATCTAGATAATATAAAGCGGGAAATATCCACGAGACAAAAAACATTCCACAATGATTAACTACAATTGTTCATGAACTTCAGCAGACTAATTCTTCTTAAGTTCGTCCTCATTTCTTCATTTTCAGAAACCCCATTAAAACAAACCTCAGTAATGCTATAAGAACATTTACATTTGTCAGCCAACGAATATCGATTTTGGAAGATGAACCAAGTCAAGAAGCTGGTTCCGTGATCATATATGTTTGTCCCAAGATATATTATAGGTGAATGAAGATACTCCCAGAAATAAAATCGTGAATAAAAAACACAAGTAGAGATAAAATAAGGTGGCAGGATATTCGCATGCTTTCTAACAGGAGAGAACACGGTTCGATTTGGGAGATTTGCGAGAAATTTTCAAGCTAAACCACTTCAAGCGATTTGGAATTTTTTCAAACCAAACCAAACCACTTCAATTTCTAAACCAAACCAATTTTTTCGGTTTGGTTCGGATTAAAACCACGGTTTAACAAAGAAAATTTAACATATATCGAACAAGTTAAATCATAAATATTAATCTAAAATTTCACGTTAAAACTTAAATAATATCATTGAAAATATTATAAATCAAAGTTCTATAATTCTAATCATTGTAATGCAACAAAATGATAGAAATACTTTTAACTTTTTAGTCGATACTAATTGGCGCAACATTTACAATTGCAACACTTGATTCATTCTCTCCATAAAAATAAGAATATAATACATGAACTTATTGATTATAGTTGAATAATATAAAATAACTAATAAAAGAAAATGAATTGAAAGATCAAATACAATAATACTTTTAATAATATTTTGCGAATTAATCCTGAGGAGTTGCTCAATTAGTCAGGTCTTGGGTTTGCTCCCCAATGGTCACCGGTTCGAGTCCCCTCAGGGCCACTGAGGTGAGTACCAACTGTAAACTTCAGAACCCCGTGGGATTAGTCAAAGTGCGCGCAAGTTAGCCCGGATATCCACGTTTATCGAAAAAAAAATAATAATAATATTTTGCGAATCATTCAATGCTTCTACCTCATCCAAAATTAACGAATCACTATAGGTGTCTTCTTACTAAAAAACCAGTTTTTAAAGCGAATCACCTCCTCAACCATATTTTCACTTAACTCCTAAAAGAATCAAGAATTCTACCACTAGTAGGGAATGTAGACTCGGAAATAATTGTATTTGGGGAACAATCTTGAATTTATTTGCTTTGAATTTTCACTAAAGCAGTACATCGAAAGACTCATTGGTCAAATTTTCAAAACGACTATTTAATTGGAATGGATAATTGTCTATTTGAATATTGAGTTTGATTGTATTATGTCTAATATAGATTTATCTTTTTAATTGGGATGTTTCTAGTTTTAATTGGGTCGAATAAAATTTAAATTAAATTTTTTTTTTTCCAATTTTTAAAAACTGTTTGCAAAGATTGAAACCTAAACCAAATCACTTCGAAATAGTTTGGTTCGGTTCAAAACGAAAATGTTAACGAATCCACGTGGACCTAAATCAACAGTTTTGAAAAGCGATTTCGGTTTGATTTTGTGTTTTGACGGTTTCCTTGTTCAACCATACTTTCCAAGCATTTAGAAGAGATATAAGGTAGCGATTAGCGTGTTCTAAAATAATAATATACCGTTGTAACAAAAAGGAGCAAATTCTATATAGGAAAATGAGCACAAGAAATGAATTCAAAAT
>CAIGRS010142931.1:0-14235 GCA_903798395.1 Fraxinus floribunda
TTCGAGAAGTTATTGTGATCACCATAACCAAAAAATTTCGACTAAATTTAGCATTTTAATAGCTTAGTGAGATTCAATTGTGAGTGTGTTTTTAATTCAATCAAGAAAAGCAAATTAGCAAAATAGACAGAGCAACTTGGCAGAAAAAAAAATAAAAGCATAGGCGGTAGGCGCTTACAGCTCGTCGGCGACTCGTCGGCAAGCAGTATCAACAGAAACCGACGGCAGGTCCGGTCGTCTCACGAGTCACGTCTGGGTAGTTCGCAGATAGCCAGCAGCAGAGCAGAGAGAAGAAGTGGATAACCGACCAAAGCGGCGAAGTTTGAAGGTGAAGGGTTTGGACGTTTCACGTTTGGTAATTGCTTACAAACTGGCTGCCGGGTACAATGGACCATGGATTGGCCAATTATTGGGCCTAATATTTAAAACAAAGGCCCAACTCTCCCAACCCAAAACAAAAGGGCCAAAAAAGATCCCAAATTAAAAAAGGGAAATCTTCATAACTACACGTGTATTATAAACTATTCCATATTTTACTGTAATTTAAATTGTAAAGTTCATTTTACTAATTACACGGATAAAATGATTTGATTTACTTACGTTAGGTCTTTCCATATCTGGGTTTGTAACCGACGAAGCTCCCACCAACGTCACGGGGTAAGACTTCAATGTTGGGCAGTTGAGATTACGGGTTTTGAAATTCAAATGTATTCCTATTAACTCGAATACGAAGTGAATATGCATACCTGATTTGAAGAACACAGCAAAGAACTCGTACTCAAATATCGCCTTCATCCGTTTTTTTTTCGAATTTTAGTTTAGCACGTCTGGGAAAAGGCCAATTTTTTTGGAGATTCCAGTATCCTTACCTTCTCCGACACATAAGGTACTTAACATAGCACTGTAGAAGATATTGTGTGTGTTTTGGTGTGAAGACCTCGATGCCTGATTTGCACTTTTTTTTTTTGCAAATATAAGATTATTTTAGTTTCGGGTGATGCTTAATCAATTCGCCAATAATAGTGTGCATTGTATTCTTCCGTTGATTTATACTACGTGTAATATTGATGATTATGATGAGCTAATGTAAATTGTTGAAATTAGATATGAGTGTTTCATCTATATCATTTTTATTTGAATCTTTATT
Organism: Fraxinus floribunda; assembly: GCA_903798395.1. Lineage (NCBI taxonomy): Eukaryota > Viridiplantae > Streptophyta > Magnoliopsida > Lamiales > Oleaceae > Fraxinus > Fraxinus floribunda. The sequence goes on from CAIGRS010142931.1 coordinate 1,148, forward strand.
TTGGCCTGATTGAAGAGGAAAAAATTTTGTTGTCTGTTATAATGAATCTAAGGATCTGATATGACATATGATGATTTTTTTTTGAAGGCACATCGAAATGTTTTCGTATTATCACCTAATGTGCGATATGTGAGAAAAAAATTTATTCCCTGTTCATATCACCTTATGTTGTGTCATATACTTTTGTATGTTTGTAAAGATGGAATCAGTCAATGTTTTCGTTACGTGCGATGCGAGAACATTTGGTCTTCTTGTGCCTAGTGGTACCACGTATGTGGATCTTATAGAGATGATATTGGCGGAAATGAAGATCAGTTCCAGTGATGCTATCTTGAAACTAGAATATGATGTTGGTATAAACATGGCACCATTGCGGATTGAAAATGACAACTCACTTTTCTTCTACATGGAGCTCAAAAGGAAGGATCCTCGGTTAAAGGCATACGCACTTAGTACTGATGTTGAGCACGTTTTTAACACTGCCAAGTCACATGTTGCACCTGTAATGGAACCTGCAGTAACACGTCCCCTTTTAATAGATACAACAACCTCGGTTACTGCAATTAATCAGTTTGCTACTAGCATGCATTTTAATGATTTGCCCGATGACGAAGAGGACAACGATGAGATGTACACTTTGGTTTCTAAACCCAGTGAAGAATGTGTTGCAGAAAACCAGGTTTTCAGGGATAAAGATGTGATGAAGAGTAGCGTTGCACTCTATGCAATACGAAATAACTTTCAGTTCAGCGTGTATAAGTCTGACAATCGTGAATACGTGTTGAAGTGTCGGGGAGAAGGATGCAAATGGAAATTTAGATCTTCAAGGATGGGTAAGACAGAAATGTTCAAGGTCCGTTATATACACAGTGGACATAGCTGCCAAATGGATACAGTTATACGAGATCATCGACAAGCCAAGAGTTCATTGATCGGTGAATTCATAAAGCATAAATACACATCGGCAAAGGCAATCTACACGCCCATCGATATCATTCACGATATGGCAACAACATACGGGTTGCCGTTAAGTTACGGTAAGGCGTGGAGAGCTCGTGAACATGCATTGGAAGAGGTTATGAGGGATCCTGATCAGTCATATGCTAGACTACCAATGTACTTAGATGAGCTAGAACATAAGAATCCAGGTACAAAAACAGCTATAGAAATTGACGGTGATGGACATTTTAGATATGCTTTCATGTCTTTGGGTGCATCCATACAAGGATGGTGTTATTGCAAGCCCATCGTGGTGGTGGACGCAACTTTCCTCACCGGTAGATACGGCGGAAGCCTGTTCACTGCATGCACCCAGGACGCGAATAATTCTATATTTATTCTGGCATTTAGGGTTGGGGATTCGGAGAACAATGACTCTTGGAGTTGGTTCCTTAGTCGTTTTAAGGAAGCATATGGGGAGAGGGATGATATGTGTATTATCTCAAATCGCCACCAAAGTATCAAATACACTGTTAATGAGGTTTACCCGGGGGTACATCACGGATTCTGTGCACACCATCTGTTGTAGAATTTGAGAAAAGCATTCGGCAAGTGTGCAAGCGAAATTACAAGGCCTTTCAATTCAGCGGTGAGAGCATACATGAAGCAAGACTTCGAATATCACATGAAACAACTCGATGAGATTAACAAGGAGATCAGAACAGATCTGGTAACAATCGCACACTGTCTTCAATAATTCCATGATAATAATAAGTTTTAATTCTGGTTGTGCCTTAGCATTTGATAATGATAGACTTATTTCAGATCCAGTGCTTTCATGCAATTATAATGCATTTCCCGTGTATTAGACTTGTCTCTTGAAATCCCCCTTTTTTTTCCGCTTCAAGCAGCTCACACATACGTAATAGTTTGATATACGTACCAATGACCATGATAATTCAACACCTACTGAAGTCCGTGGACATAATATTATTTCATATTTTGAGACTGCACAAATGAATTTCTAACATCTGATTTTATAATTTCTTTCCCCGACATGTTGATTGCAGGTAAAAGTAGGACTTGATAAATGGTCCATGTCACATTCTCGTACAAACAGATTTACATGTATGACTTCAAACATCGTTGAATGCAATGACAAACATTTAAGCATTGCCCCATTGATTATCTATTCGAATCGTCGAGGCACGTGTTGCAGACGTGGTTCTCAAAGAACAGGGGTCTCGTCAAATCAACTTTCACACGACTTGCCAAAACCAGAGCAGTTGTTGAGAAGTAATACAATGTGGTTACTGAAGCTTAAGGTTCGATTTTATTCCTCAAAATTACCTTATAGAAATGTTAATCTCTTTATCTGATATTCGAACATTCCTGTGTAAAGGTAAATTCACTTGATGAATGTTCAAATGTATCTGTACCGATCTATTGAGTACTTATACATCCATGATTCAAATCACTAATTGTTATTCAATCTTTCATTATCTTAAAACTCAGGTGTCAGCATCAAATGACTTCTTGTACCAAGTATCAGATGATAACTCACAGCATGTGGTGGATTTGAAATTGATGACATGCACGAGCAACAGATTTCAGTGTGACGGGGTTCTATGCCAACACGGAATGGCTGTAATTGGCAAGAGAGGTGAACAGCGTACCATTATTGTTCAAAATACCACACAAAGGATGGTTACATGGCATGATACGCTGGATTCATAGTACTACTTGGGGACCATGCACAATGGAAAGTAGATAAATACCTTTGTCGTGGTTCTTAGCACCTCTCGAAAAGGCAGCCAGGAAGACCAAGAAAGGCTAGGAGAAGAACAAGGTTTGAACTTTCCAACCCAACTAGGTGTGGAAGGTGTGGCAGTTCAGGTCACAATAGGAGAACATGTAAACAACCGAAGCCTTTGAGTTATTTGGGGAAGCGTAAGTGGGTGGTGAAAAAAGGGTTTAGCGGATATCATTGGTCGTTTAACTTTCATTTGGAATCATGGATGTATTGAATTTCAATTGGAATCATGGATGTTATTTCGTTCAATTTTCATTCTGGGAAATAAATGTACTTCACTGCTGAATAAAATTGTAATAAGATTGTTCTTCCATTTACAAGTTTGATGTTATATACTTTTGTGTAATTTACCCCATGTGTGATGATTTGCTATTTCTGGAGTGTCATATCCAAGGTTTTAGGAAACTGATATTGCGCAAAATTTGTGGCGTCAAATGTGATGTACATGTATCACCCCTAAAACATTTGGAGCCTCCTGAATAGAAATGTTAGACATTACCATGCACAGGAATGAAAACTTCTTTAAGACATTACAATGCTACAGACTTTTGGATGAATTGAAACCTTCAACTATCTCCATTTCGAAAAATGACTCAATTAATTATAGTAGGTAGTTGCTTGTGAGATTAAACCCTCAAGATTATGAATATCTGGGTCTTACAACGATCCTTTTAATTTGTCTAAACCATGATTTCGTGTCAATGGAAGTGGAATAGTCCCAGTTGGGCCAGCAAAGAAGTGACTGCTTATGCCCATAGCAATTATACCCCAGAAAACATTAGACATTACCGTGCAACAGCCTGCTGTCTTCAAACATTACCACATGCTGTAATATGAAAAACTTCAAAGGACATTACCATGCAAAATAATCTAAATTTCACAACGCAACATCAACGATTGAGAATTACCACTTCGAATGTATTAGACATTTCTGAATACATATTGTCTGTCATGATTCAAGATGAGCGAATAGGGGAGTACGAAAAAAAATGAATGATGAAGATAACCATAAGTTTAAATTTATTAATTCTAAAATGTGTCAACCTGACATTCCAAAAACAATTCCAAAAGCATCCAAACCGAATCTACCCATTGAAGATAATAATTTTAAGCTGGACAAAAGATGAAACAAGACCCCGTTCCACAAAAATCTCCAAAATTATAAAGATAGAGATTATATCTTCATCTAGGCAATAACCATGCCCTTCGACTTCCTATCCCTCCGACACTGCGTGGCACGTGATCGAAGTCAGTTTCATAATCTTCAATTTGTTTCTCACACCCGTGCTTGAAAAGCTGAGCTGCTATATGGAGTCTTGAACTTATAGCATCGAAATTGTCAACCATCCCAATTATATAGTGGTGAATAATATAGTCTGCATACTCAATCACAAATAGACCGCAATTGTGCCTGCAAGTGTTTGAATTTAAAATTGGTTAGGTGCCGACCTATAACTTGACAAGCACCCTATTTGTGTAATATAACACATCTCGTAATAATGAATGAATACATCATATACATACCTAGTATCGTCTTGTGGAATGTCGATAACTAGCTTCACCGATAGAGGTTCGACCTTCTCGACTGAATTCACAACAGTAGCCTTGCAAGCATTGATCTTTACCATCAGACATGGAAGAACGTAGGCAAATGCTTCAACGTCTGCTATTACCATCCTGTCTCTAACCGTTACCCGACTTGAATTGTATACGTATAAAGACTTATCTTTAATATCGAAGTCGGCAAGGATCCAATGCCCTTTTGTTTCTATCAGGATAGGTATGAGAACGTGTTCAACATTGGACCAGTTTGTATTGCAGTGCAATGAATCCCCACTTGCATACTGTATTAGAGGTTTGAAGTTGCTAATTGCGTGTATGTCATCCCTGTCAGTCTTGTAAGCTACCTGAAGAATCAACCCCAAAAAACGAATCCGTGGTGGTCTCGTTGTAGGATATCACGTCACTGAATTTTATCATCTTCCAAAAATAGTAGAAACATGTATTTATGTGCTGCATTAAACATGTATTCCAATGAAGATAGTTAATACTCATTCCATATGAAATATTATTAAACAAATATGTGATTTACATGTCATATTCATACCGAGTCCCTTAGAAATATGTTGTGCTAAGATAGCTCGTGCCACCATGTCTTAGTTTCAACAGTGTAAGGGCCAAATTGAAAAGGTGGATTGATGATGTCTTTTGATGGTTGAAACTTATATTTCCTAATGAAGTAATGAGTTTGTCTCATCCTTAGATATACAGTTTAAAAATATAACATAAACAAAATATGGATTGATTTAGAAAATCATACGTGTATTGTGGTTTGTAACCTTCGGCGAACCATTCCTCAAATACGTAAACATCGTCTTCATTGAGGATCACCATATCATCTTTAAATGCATATAATGTGAAGTGATTATCGTCGATGTTCCCTGTATTTCAAAACCATGGAATTCATTATATTTTATTGGATCCATAAATCACAGGCAATAATTCATGTGTTGGAATGTATATTTATAAAAGAAAACCAAGGATGATTGAAGCTGATTTATTACCTGGGATTGTAATCCGTAAACTAAAGACAAAATGAGGTAGAAATGTTAGTGCTCATTCATGTCATTGATCAGTCTGGATAGAAATCTGCTATGTTTCGTCAAATGTGGATTCCAATACCTGACAAGATTGTTTCGAATGCATCGTATAGCTCCCACTTTGGTTTCCAATTGGATAAGCTACGTGTTCTGTTGCCTTCTCACCAACATCGATGTCGACATATGTTCTGTCATTTTCTCGGTTACCTGTGGACATTGATAAAATACAGGGCGTCTTAATTATTATTGTCGTGGGTTTATCGGATGCCGATACATATATACTAATGTATGTTTTGTTAGTCGAAACTTGATATAAATATGACGTGTACACGTGTGATTATAAAAAAAATCCACAACAAACATCTGATACCTGAGGTTCAAGCTTAGATTTCATCGAACTTGCACTCTTTATGATTTCATCCATCTGAATAAGATCCTCCTCTGTGTAGTTTATGTCATCAATCACTTCATTCGGAACTGTGTTGTTTCCATTGATAGCACGTTCCGTAGGAGAAGGGTTGCTGAGAAATTTTTTTATGTTCGTGTCAACCGGTGTTGACTGCATGACAACATTGGAGCGCAATCCATCGCTGATTTGGGTAACGTGTTTGCGTTGATTCATGATATGCTTCGAAAAACATTGTTTTTATACTAGCATAATATAAACATTTAGTGATAAAAAAATCATATTACCGTACCTCAATATTGGGTGTGACTGTTTCATTAGATGGAGTAACGTTAGCTTCTGTTGTCTGTTGACCCTTCACGGCATGTTTTTTCGCTCTGATAAACATTTGTAAAATTGTCTCGAATCTGGAATCCACAGACTTTTCGAGTCGGGTCACGTTTGCCTTAATTTCATTTTGAGAACCGATTATCTGAGCTTGTGATTCCTTTATCTTAACCATTTGATTCATGAGATGCTCAAGAACTTCGATTATAGGTGGCTGTAGATAATAATTTCACAGTTTGAAATATAGCTTAGTCTGGGGTATGTGCATAGTATTAACATTAAAAACATATCGTTTTCCAAATCTTACCTCCCTATTTCTTGGGTTTTCATTTGCTATAGCATTGTAGCATGACATGAACGAAGGATTAGAAGAACTTGCATAATTGTAGTTTTTTGCTTGGAGTCCTAGATCGTTGAGTAGGTCAGCGCCTGTAGGAATCGATGACGATATCGTCATGCGTTCCCTTTCCATTAAACCCTAGAAGTAAGGTGTCGCCTTCTTATCTTCGGTTGGAATGGGCACCACAATTTCAGCCTGTAAAAAAATTATTCAGAGTTATGCATATTAGACACTATGATTTTTTAGATTCTTATATTCAAGATAACAATCTCAAAAATTCATATGTACGAATATAAAGTTGGATGAAATGCATGAACGTAATGACATTCCATACCTCAGTCACACTGAATAATATCTTATCAATGTTTACAGATAACACACGTTCGTCCTTATTACTCCAGTTTATAATGCGATGAAAAGTACGATTGACTCTTGTACAAACCTTCCTAGACAAGTATGGAATGGACTCGTATATCCATATTTGAAATGCAAGAGGGAATCCATGTAGTCTGTATGACAATGTTCCCTTGGGATCATCGATTTTAGGGTTCGGCTTGGCAAGTGCAAGCTTCAGGTACTTACGTGATTCGAAAAAGTTCTTTTCCCCACGAAAATGTTTCCATGCGTGGGGAGTCGATGAATGTCATTATCTCATCTACTACAAAAAACCCACTCGTCGACGTGTATAGGAAACTCGAAATCAGGTATAGAATTCCTAACTTCACCACATCTTCGTCATCTGTTACGGCAGTGAGGCTGTTGAAAGTATTTTCAGTATCTTTTCTGTACACCCGCTTTTGATGTTTGAAGAACAGGTGCTTAATTTGACTATGACCGACATTGTACATGCTGGTGTTATCATCACCGTAACACTTCAACCCGGTAACAAGAGCGAACTCATATATCGAAAACTTGATATGTTTGCCGACAATCTTGAACCACATTTCATCGTGTGTGGACTATCGTACTTCCATTAATAGTAAATTGTGAATAACCTCGTGTTGTAACCTCAACTCGTTCAGTTGCAGGAATTGCCCAAAACAGGTTCGTCTAAACAAATCCTTCTGTGACGCAGTCATCTTAGTGTTCAATTTTGAGATAACTTTCTTCTTAAAGAAAACGTTCAGGCTTCCACCAAATCTGTTCTCCTGAGGGATGTAGTATCCACTTTATTGTAGCATGAAGTTGTATAGTTTAAAAATTCAAGAGTCAAACTACTGTGGTCGTAAATATTCAAATTATGGACAGTGTGTAAACTGCATATATCGAATACACAAAAGAAATGTGGATTACCAATACATGTAATATATTGATTTTGTTTGTGTATTATTTGGTGATATTTCATGTACATTATAACTGATTCCGTCAATGTATTGTACGTGTATTATCTGTATGCTAAAATATATTAAATGTTCACTATGAGTTTTTTTAATTACTTATTTTTTCCCTATTTGCATATATCCAATAACATGAGCAATATGTAGGGCTACATAATAACTGAGTGTTAACATGACTTACCTGTAGTTTATGGATTATGGACATTTTCTTCTTCTTATAGCTAGATTCGATGTGTATAGTTTCAATTTCCCTCTTGGAGCATTTCTTTATGTGATGCATTTGAGTGTCATTGTCTGCAATGTAATTTGAGCCTCCAATATCCGAATGTCCATCTATCCCTTTCTTCGAGTCAGATAATATAGTTATCGACCTGGTTATACGCCTGGATGGGGTCTGCACAATGTCTACTTTTATTTGCTCGGTTACCTTTGGAGTCACAAGTCCAGATGGAGTGTAGACACCGTCTCCTTTCGTAGAAATAGCCTGCTTAGATCTTGTGGGCAGGCTTGTTTAAGCAATCCAGACAGAACCCAGGTAAGGTGGAAGAGTTGTTGTTCGGTTATATGTATTACCTGCATCTTCTGCCTGATGCCTATCCGAACGCATGGACAAACGACTGGAAGTATTCCCTGTGGACGGTTCTTGTTGAACAACTTTCTTCTTCTTGCACGACCCCATGGCTAAACTTGAAATTGGTGATGACATCTTCTGCTTACAGTATCAACAAATGTGGTCTATGTTGCAGGTGTGCTGTATTTCGAACTTGGGTTTGTGGTTTTATCGTTATACGTTATGGTTTATATATCGAAGTATTGGGAGCAGAATCACAATATTACAGTTGGAAGAGATGATTTTTGGGATTGAGAATAAGGATGAAATAGAGCTTGAAATATGATTTGATGATGCATCGTAGCTTGTTGAAATAAATCGCTGGATTTGATTTGGGGATGATTACTATTCGATGTTGCAATGGTAAAGGTGAAGAGAGGTTTTACTGTGGACGTGATTTGGGGTGGGGTGGGGTGGGGTGGGATGGGTGGGTGATTTACTGTGGGCGTGATTTGGGGGTAAATGGCTTGTTTGGTGGATAAAATTAAGCATTTACTAAATTGAATATTGAAATTAGAGTACTTTTCATTTTTACAAAATACTTTACATATCATAGTATATTTGACGAAAATGGATTTGAAATGTAAAAACGGAATTATTTATATATATTAGTTATCTGATGATATTTCCTCATTAAAAAAAGGGAAAATTAGGTCCAACACCTCAAAAAAATAAGATATTTGATTCATACAGTTAAAACTTAATTAAAACTATAAATCACGTAGTAATCATGTCGAAATCCAACCCCCAAACCCATAGCAGATTGGAGAAAGCCCCAAAGGAGAAAATGACGATTCATTCTACTCTATCCTCCACCATAACTCCCTCTCTCACTCTTCCTTCATCTACCCCTACCACTCCATCATAGCATAGTCAAACAATAGTAACCCATATTTAAACCACCATAAAATTCCACTTCTTTCCAACACCACTACAACCGCGTCCTCCGCTGCGTAGCCACAATTTCTTCTCCACCTGTAGTCGCCTACTTCTTCTTCATCATCAATAGAAGTTCTCGACGTTCAACTCACTAATTGTATAAATTTGAAAATAAATGATAAACTTGGAAGTGCTTAGTGGTGAAATGGTGGATAAAGAAAAGCAAAATGCTAGTAATAAAGCGAGGAAAGTCAAGAGTGTATCAGATCCACAAAACAAGACTTTTTGAATTTTTGATGAAATTGATACTTCCAAGCCTAAATTATACGTTCTGGGCATGTTTCCTTATCCCATGCCCCCTCCCTCTCTCTCTTAAATGTTTTAAGTGTCTATGCAACATATTGAAAAAAGGAAATTTAATTGGTGAGCAAAATTGAACTGGGAAGGAAGATAGTAGTTGCTTAGGAATGGTAAAGGCGATGGCTTTAAGAGACAGTATGTGTGCAACACATTGAAAAAGGAAATTTAATTGTTGAGCAAAATTGAATTGTGACAAAAGATTGTAATTGCTTGGGAACGGTGAAGGCAAGGGTTTTTGAAGTCATTTTATCAGAGACATACAAATAATGCTACTTAAACTTCGTTAAATATTATTTGTCACTTTTTGAATTTTTATCACTTTTTAAAATTTTTTGTCATTTTTTTAGTTCTTTTCACTTTTTCGAATTTTATCACTTTCAATAGATTCTTCAGTGTGAAGGTAGCAAAGTCCTATAGTTATACAAATATCTATGGTCAGGGGCGGACCCGGGGGGAGGGTTCATGAAGAACGTGAGATGTTTTGGAAGTGCTACGAAAATGTTTAACTTGGGCTTTAGAAAAGTGACAAAGTATTTTGCCATGCCTCAACCGGGCAAATAATAACTCAATTGTGTTACACCAACATGAAAATTGCCAATTTATCACTTTTTTTTTAGTATTCGTCACTTTTTTAGTGTGTCACTTTCTATTAAATTTTTATCACTTTTTTAATGTTTGTTACTTTTTTTGTCAATTCTTTTAAATTTCTATCACTTTTGAGTGACAAACATTATTTTTTTAATAAAAGTGACATTTTATGTCATTTTTTTAATTAAAAAAATAACACTTAACTTTAAAAAAGTGACAGTGGGTCAGTTTTTTTTTATTGTGTCATTTCTTCTATTAAAAAAAAGTGACAATTAATTTCACACAGTCTTTTTTACTTCCAAAATATGTTTCACATGATTTTTCAAAAGACCCTTAATTTTAAGGGTATTTTTGTAAGTTCCCTTAAAAAAATTCATCGTCTTCTTCTGTCCGCCTATGCAATTGCCAGTCCGCCACCCGACGGTATTGAAGAATGAAGACTCTGGCGATCCAACACGGACGGCCACACCCCCGTCATTAGGTGCTAGGTTCGCCGCTGCTCACAGTGATATTGACACGACCTCACAGAGTCACGATTTTCTTTCTCTTTGTGTGTATTTAACTGGAGGTGAGTGAATGACCTGATGAATGCTGAAGGCTTAGGTTAAAAAAAAAAATGGGCCCCTAAAAAATTTAGGCCTGAGGCAAAGGCCTCTTTGGCCTCTCCTCAGGTCTGGTCGTGCATTTGAACGTATTAGCATATGTCCATGAATGACCTCAATATAAAGGTATGTTTGATGTAAATTTTTTGAGAATAGATTTTGTGAAAAATGAATTTTTTATTTTTTTGGAGATGAGCTTAAAAAGGAGGAAAAAATAATGTAGTAACGTTTAAAATTTTAAAAAATACTATTCAGATTTGAACATACACTGCACATTATTTTGAAATACTTTATAAGTGCTGTAAAAGTAATATTTGATATCAATTTATTGAAAGGATTTAACGAGTCTCAAACGAATTAAAGAAAACAAAATTTAGGATATAAATTTAAGAGAAGAAAATTGTATTCTCAAAACTCAACTTGTATGATTCAATTTTTTTTTGTGATGATGAAATACTACAAATGGGCAATATTTTTATACTAAATCTGGTACATAAAAATTAATTACTAATACATGAATTTAAACACCCATTAACATTCCTAAATACACGAATAAAAATAAATTTATCTATAATAACTTTAGATTCTTGTAGATTAAGATTCATTAAATCTAGATTAATGTAAATGTTAATTAATTGAGAATTAATATCACGAAATTCATACACGACAAAGACGTTGTAATATTTATTACATATTGAAAAACGAAAAATAAGCTATTACTGAAATAATTGAATTGTGGTAGGGTTAAAATCGTCAAAAAAAATGACTTTCACTATGTGATAATTAATATATTATAGACGTAATTTATAATGAATTTGTCAAAAAATGATTTTAAAGAATTCGTACCAAACATTTATGCTAAATATAATTGTACATCATAATAAACAAAATTTTAATAAATACATACAGTGACACCACGTGTAATGGCTTGATATACCCCTTGGCTACAAAATCTCTCACAAGACTTCATCTTGGCAAATTAAATCACAATTTAATGGCTTGATCACCCAAACTTGAGGATGTGAAGTCAATTTCACCGTTACTACAAGGAGAAGCCCGGAATTTGTTTAGGATAATCTCTATGATAGAATATTGTCTTAGTCGACATCACTAGGACACGGTTATATTATCTGGTAGTCAGCTACCACGGTCATTTTCTGAGTTTTCGGCTCCGTTTCGAGGCTGCTGAAATCCATTTGATCTAGACATAACACGGAGATTGATTAGGTTGCGCGAAATCACGTCGCTAACTTGACAATGCATTCCACCTTGTCTTTCATTTAAAAAATTCGAGAGGAACATAAGTTCCACACATAGCACATTCAAAATCGACGAATGTGACATCAAACATTATCTCTCATTTAATCACATCAAACATTATCTATTATCTAATCGAAATACGATTTTTCACATATAATATAAGGGTAATCAAGTTGTTAATTCATTTGTCACTGCGGGCTGGGAGCAATGTTGCTTGCTACCAAGATTATGTCTCCTAAACCTTCCTCGACCACCAAGCACTTTGGTGCAAATCGATTGACATAGTATTCCTAGTGTGAGATCTTTAGTATACTTTTGCTATTTTACTTTTGTACGAAAAGTAGTACCTCATCATTTATTGTTTTTCTTTACATTTGTTGCTCTTTTGGAGCTTAGATTTAAGCCTCTCCCGTGTATTCTAGCGAGTTTCAGATATCTTATTCCTAATCCTAACCCATCATTTTTTTTTTCATATATTTAGCCTAAAAATCCATCGATGATGTGCTGATAATTTTCTGAAAAAAATGTAGCAGGAAAAACCGCCAAAACTACCTGCACGTGAAGCTATATACCCTATGAATGAAGGAATATTGCATTAAAAAGAACTCCTTAGCCCCTATTTGGGCTCATTCTCCAAAAATATATTTCTTTTTTTAATTTTAATCACACATTTTTCAATGAAATAATAATATACATAAATTCAGTTTTTATTTTTTTATTTTTTAACCACACATTCTAGAAAATATTACTATTAATGGAGCGTAAACAATCAATCAACAGTTTATTAGAGCACAAAATAGTTCAAGGTCCAAACAAAACTCTAAAAATAAAATGCTACAATCCTATTTGGGAACTCTAATGGCATGTTTGGTAGGTGAAATGGGTTGTACTAACAGTATTAAATAACAAAAAAAAAGTTGAATCTTGGCTATTACACTATCCATTTGAGTATTAAATATCGGGGGAATTGGTTAAATAGCCTAGTCAACAATAGTTTTTGGTAAAATGACCTCTTTTGTTAAAAATA
>CAIGRS010143016.1:0-18324 GCA_903798395.1 Fraxinus floribunda
TTGATTGATGTGAGGCCATGTATAGGCTCTTCGAGGTGAGGGGTAACCGTCTGTGATGGTGCGTGATCATAAGTGGCGTCGAAAGTGGGGTTGCCTTGAAGGATTGTATACGGAAGTTTGGTATTTTAGGTTGCAAATGTGACTGTTTTTGACAAATTTTGTGATCGATATTGTGGGAGAGGATGTTGGGGAGAGTGAAGTGAGGCTAGTGGTGGTGGAGTTCGGCGGGCGTGGTGTCCAGAAGGTGGTGCTGTATGGATCTATAAGAAGCGGCTTGGTGGGATTGTGAAAGTGGTGGTGGTGGAGAATTTAGGACTTATCTGTAATATTTTGAGAAATTTAGGAATATGATTGCAATTAATTGTTTATTTTTTCTTTTATTTTCTTTTTGTTTCATTTGAATAGGATGGTAAACTTGTCATTTTATTAGAAAAATGGTTGAAAATGACCTTTGCGCAATGAAAGGTGAAAGGTAGGGATGAAAATGCCAAAAAAATGAAAGGTATGGACGTTTTGCACAATGACATTAAAAGGTAGGGACGTTTTGTGCTATTTACCCTTTCGATTATATCTATCCCTAGCATAGTCTACATCTACAAAATCCTTCAATTTCACAACTTCCTTATTAACACCAAACTTTAGACCTACATCACTAGTCCCCTTTAAGTACCTTAACATCCATTTCATGTCTTCCCAATACTAAGCACCAAAATTAGACATGTATCTTCTAAGAGTACTAACAGCAAAAGTTAAATATGGTCTAGTATAGACCATCAAATACATAATAGATTCAATCACATTAGAGTATGGAATCCTACTCATGTATTCTATTTCATTTTCAGTAACGTGAGTCTGATATTTAGATAATGAAAAATGATTAGCTAAACGTAATGTAACAGGTTTACAATCATGCATGTCAAAATTTTTCAACACATTTGAAATTTAAGAGGACTGATGCAAAAACAAAATAGAATTTGACCTATCTCTTTCAATTTTCATACCTAAGATTCTTTTAACTTTTCCTAAGTCTTTTATGTCAAATTCACTTATCAAATTTGTTTTTATATTACTTATCCACTTAGGTGATGAACCAACTAAGAGCATATTATCCACATATAACAATAAGAACACATAATCATTATTAGCATCATCACATTGAAAATATAGGCAATGATCAAATTTACTCCGTTGAAACCCTATTGATAGTACAAAAGATCAATCTTTTATACCACCGTATAGGTGATTGTTTTAGACCATATAAAGATCTTTCCAAGAAGCACACATGATCATGTTTTAGTTTGTCTTTAAAATCTTTTGGTTGATTCATAAAGATTTGCTCATCAAATTCACCATGTAAAAAAATAATTTTTACATCAAGTTGTTCAAGTTCTCAAACACATAATCAGGTTTTAATTTATCTTTAAAACCTCTTGGTTGATTCATGAAGATTTGCTCATCAAGTTCACCATGTAAAAAAGCAGTTTTTACATCAAGTTGTTCAAGTTCCCAGTCAAAATGTGCAACCAATGCAAGTATGACCATAATAGTTGTGTACTTTAACAACAGGTGAAAAAATCTCGTTATAATCAACTTCCTTTTTCTGAGTATACTCCTTGACCACTAACCTAGCCTTAAATTTTAAGGGTTCAGATGCGTTAATACCCTCCTTAACCTTAAATACCCACTTGCAATCAACTGTAGATTTATACTTAGGTCTAGGTACTAGCTCCCAAGCTTGATTCTTTTCTAAAGAAATCATCTCATCTTTCATTGTCCTAAATCACTCTTTAGATTGTTCACTTTTCATTGCCTCCCCAAAGGTTTTTGGCTCTCTATCGCTAACTGCTCAAAGCTCGCATGAGCAAAAGTTAACTCAGACTCATATCCAAATCTTATAGGTGCTCTAGACCATCTTCTCTCTTATCCCTAGCTAAATTATAATATGCTAAATGATTCTCTTCTTCAAGATGTTCTTCTATCACTACTTCCTCTCTATTCTCCATATCAGGTTGCTGAACTTAAGTCTCTACCTTACTCTGTGTAACAGGGACAGATGTGCTAAGTTTTCCTAACTTCACCTTCAACTGATTTCTCTCTTCACCTTGTTCTTCTTCACTCATAAGTTTAGATTCAATTTTAAAGCACGACATTTCATCCTTATTGAATGTAAATCTCTACTCACAATGATCTTAACCCATTTTTGGCTCCTATCCCATAACATGTAACTCTTGACACCCTCGGGGTAACCTACAAAAATATATTTTCTAGCTCTGGGTTCAAGCTTTTCCTCACTCTGATGAGAAAATATAACACAACCAAAAGTTTTAAATATAAAATAATCACTTAGTTTATCATATCATTTTTCATGCGGAGTATCACCATTTAATGCAGCAGATGAAGTTAAATTAATCAAATAACAGGTAGTCATAACACCTTCTCCACACACTTTGGGACACCCGAACTTAACATCATGTAACGCACTTTATCAAGTATAGTTCTATTAATCCTTTCGCTACCCCATTTTGCTGGGGAATGTAAGGACCAATTTTATGCCTTGTTATACCATTTTCTTTGCACAAATTGTCAAATTTAGTGTTACAAAACTCTAGGCCATTATCAGGTCTCAAAAACTTGATCTTCTTGCCAGTTTGGTTTTCAACTTCTCTTTTCGGATTATTAAATCTATCGAAAGTGTCAGATTTATCCTTCAAAAGATAAACCTACANTCAAGCATGCATTTAGTTTTATGAATAATCGTGGAGAAGAAAGTTCTATGATACTTACTAAGCACACAATGATCACAAAAAGTTAAATTAGACACACGGCCATTTCCAAATGCACATTTTTCATTAAGAAGTCTAATCCCCTTAACACTATCATAGGCTAGTCTAGTGTGTCATTTATGTGTGTGATCGACCTTAGCAGAAGAGATAGAAGAATCTATACCTCTTATCACTTCCCCAATAATGATATGAATATCATTTTTCCTGATTCCCTTAATAGAGACAAGTGCACCATTAACCGATTTTAAAATTCAATTTCCAATTTTACAGTGAACTCAGCTTTCTCAAGTCTTCCTACTGAAATTAAATTTCTAGACAATTCTGGAATTTATATAACATCTTTTAAAATAAACACAAAACCAATATCAAACTTTAAGGTAATATCATAAATTCCAACAACAATATAAGCAGAATTGTCACGCAGCACAACATGCCCATCATTTGATTCATGTAGATTTTCAAACTAGCCATTTTGTGATGCCACATGAAAAGATGCACTAGAATCAAGTATCCACTCATGCAAACTAGAATTGCAGTTAAATTCAATTCAATAAGATAAACAATACAACTTGTAATCATATAAACCTTACCATCACCACTATCGAAAATAGAAGACAATATATTTACTTCATCTCTCTCCTTACCCTTTAGATTACCTTTCTAATTATAGCAATCATTTATAAAATGCCCCGTGTTCCCATAGTCATAGTATTTCTTAAACTTGGTCCTAGATTTGGATCTAAACCTACAATTGCCCTTCTTTCTACCTCAATTACTATTTGACTGGCCACTACTCTGTAACCATAATGACCGTTTGGCCTAAATTGAGTTCAACCTCTCATCATGTGAGTTGTACTGCTTTTCTTATCATATTTTTCAACTCTAATCTCCATCTCCTTACTTTTAAGGGAGTCAATGACAATCTCAAGCGTCAAAGTGTCTTTACCATATTTAATAGCATTCTTAACCTCCTTATATGTATCATGTATGTGATTTAGCAAGATAATAGCTTTATAGGTGTCGACACTAACTCTTCACAATTAACAATATCTTGAACAAATATGTTAAATACGTCTAAATTATCATCAAGATCTTTTGAAGAATCCATTTTAAAGGTGAAAAAGCGGTCAAGTAAGTAAAACTTGTTCGAAATAAATTTGAGCAAATGCAAGTCTTCCAACTCTTTCCAAAATTCTTTAGTGGTTTTCACTTTACCCACTTTTCTCAAAACGACGTCAAACAAGTGTAAAATAAGCAAGCTCATCAACTTTTTCTTTTTGTTCTTTTGAAAAATCAGTCGAAAAATTGCCATCAATGATTTTTTAAAGCTTTTGTTAAACCAAAATACCTCTTATTTTTTGTTGTCAGATTGAAAAATCACATTTTTTCGTTAAAAGTTCTCAAATCAAAATTGTGAGTTGTCATTTTTTCTATAATCAATCAAAAATACAAAATCACAATTAAGACACACAAAGTTGACCTATGGTCACTGATGCTACCAAAATTCGTACCTGGGTAAACCCGAATTGAATGGAAGAAACTCTGCATGATCCGATCTTCGATACCTGAAACAAAGGCGTTGAGGTGTGTCCTCGTTGCCCCTCCGATGCTTAAGTCAGACAAGTGTCCAAGAGAATTTATGCTGAATGTTATGAAAAAATGTACCTGAATAATGAGGCTATGTTGTGTATTTATAGATGTTGGGGGGTAGAATCCTAAAAGGATTCAACTTTTCTTGCCAAAGGTGTTCTTGTTGTGATAGGATTGTGATGTTTGAGGTATGGTGGGAATCTTTGCGGGTTAGTGTTTGAATTGAATTAGTATTCCCTAGGCACATGCGATGAAGGAGAACATGTGCGATGGGGATTAGGGAAAGACCGAGGATAGGCCCGACCTACATCGACCCGACCTTGCTAACAGCTCAAAGTGGTTGGGCTAAGGTCGGGCTAGATAGGTCTATACCACCAGGCCAGACCCTTACGAAGCTAGACCTTAACTGGGACAATCCAGCCCAGTGGAAATGGATCGAGTTCGAGGTTCAAGGTTATCACAGGCTCCCATGCATCTAGACCGCAGTTGAAGATACCCGAGCTGTTGGTCAAAATGCATCGAGGTGTAACTGGGCAGGGCTAAACTTGATGGGCCGTCATACGTGACAGCTGTGTTGGTTTGGCGGAAGGCAGCCTTGGATGGCTGACACATGGCTCGATCCAATGGACACGATTCGAATGACCTTTTACCTTCCTTTGACCCCTATAAATACCCTATTTTCACCGTTCATTTTTCACCTTTTCACTCTCAAGCTCACAATGAAAGTAGCTCGAGGTCATGTCTTAGGATTTTTTGTGAGCGGCCAGAGTAAGAGGTAAGCGTTCGAGCCTCGAGCTATTTATTTCTTATCATAATTTCGAGTGGTGGTAGTGAGCGGTCGAGTAATAGTAGTGATACGTCTAGGAGTTCGTCCGCTAGGAGCCCCGAACCTGAGGGAACTTCCATAATCCATGTGGCAGTAACCATTACCTCACAACCTGAGGTTAAGTCAGTCCTGACTTACCCT
This sequence comes from Fraxinus floribunda, assembly GCA_903798395.1. Classification (NCBI taxonomy): domain Eukaryota; kingdom Viridiplantae; phylum Streptophyta; class Magnoliopsida; order Lamiales; family Oleaceae; genus Fraxinus; species Fraxinus floribunda. Next base: position 5,341 of record CAIGRS010143016.1, read on the forward strand.
AGGATATCGACCTCGTACAAAGAACATGTAATTATTAAGGTAGAGAGGGAGTTCGGGGTTATGCCGGTGTGTGACGTTAGGACACCCGAGCCCGACGACACTGTCTTGGATACCCGGGATGGGGAGATAGCTATTTTTAGGGACGCTCTTAAGGCCAGGCTCAGATGGCCTCTTCACCCCTTTTTCCTCGACTTCTTTACCTCGTATCAAGTCAGTCCAGGTCAATTGGCCCCCAATGGGTTGAGGCTGTTGGTATACTTTTTCATTTTGTGCAGGTCCCTCAACGTCGTACCTAGGGTTGATCTCTTAAGAATGGTGTATGATCTGAAATACTCGTCAGGTTATAACTGCTTCATCTATTTATCGGCGAAGGGGGGCTTTAGGAGTCCAGATAACCCGACCTCACTTCGAGGTTGGAAGGGGAGGTACTTTTTCATAAAACCCCAAGGGCACGATCACCCCTTCCCCCAGATTTGGTACGTCCCTAATAAGGATAGGTTTAACGAGGGCCAAGCCTACTTTGAGGTCTTAGAGAGTGATAGTTTAAGATTAGTTAGCCACGACCCCCTTGCAACCAAGGTCGATTACTTGCTTGAGGAGACACCCTCGATCTCGCGAACGTAAGGGGACTCGAGGGTATGGGTCTGAACTCTAGCTTTTTAATTTTTACTTATCCCCCGATCATTGGTCGAGCTAATGTGTTGTAATTTTTGTCTTTTTCAAGATTGGAAATGTTGTTTGATTCTTCAAAACTTGCAAACGTTCAATTCAAAGCCAAGGGCCCGAGGCCTAAAGTATCGACCCCGTTGAAAGGGAAAAAATGAGCACGGGAGACGACCTCGATTACTCTAACTAGTGGGGTTGGGCAGACCTTGAGACATCCAGCCCCTTCACAACCGTCTCCGCTTCCTCGCGCTTTAGTCTCTCGATCTACTCCGGAGGTCGTCTACTTGGAGGATGAAGTGCCCTTGCCAAGCTCGGTGCTGGAGGATCATACTCGATCTCCATTGATCCCGAACTTGGTAAATAAGTACCGAGATGAGGTCGGCCTTGGTGAGGGAGTTAGGGCACTAGAGCTCATAACTTTAAAGGTATGAGTTACTTTTTGAGAATATTCATTTGTGCTAGATATTACCTCGACTTTGATTTCCTCCTTTTCTTCGCAGGCTTTGATTATGGCTCAAGGACTATCCCTGAAGAGCCTTGAAACATCGAACAAAGTTGCTGAGCTCGAGGCCTTGGTGGAAGAGAAAGAAAAGAGGGTACGTGACCTAGAGGTTGAGCGCGACCTCGTGCGTATCGAGATAAGAAAGGCTCGCGACCAAGTGGGTGAGGCGAAGGATGAGGTTGAAAAGGCCAAGCTCGAGTTGGTTCATGCAAAGAAGAAGTTCGAGAATGATCTGGCTGGAGCTTGAGCTCAAGCTGTGATAGATTTTAAGAACTCGGATGAGTTCGGGACAGCCTTGGGACAGTATGGGTCGGGGTCTTATCACTTTTGTCTGAAATTAGCTCAATCCTTCCTGAGGTCCCCTGAAGACTTGAAGCCCCTGGTTGAGCTTAAAAACGGTGAATGAGCTTGTTAATGAGCTCGAGTTGTTCGAATTCGAAGAAGAGGATGAGACTGGAGAGGAAGTTGAGACTTCCAACGACGATGATTCTACAAGCCTGGCAAACCTAGATTAGGACCCTTTCCCCAATCTTTTGATTTAAAGTTTTTTGAAAAATGTAACCAAGTACATCGCCCGACCTGGCTATTTGAAGAATGAATGGAAGTTTTTGTTGCTTGAATGTTCGCGAGTGATTTGCTTTGTACTTTCAAGTTTATTTTTAGCGTTGTACTTGATTTGAGCACGTTACTTAACCACGACGGGACAATTAGCCAGGTAACTCGAACTGTTCATTAAGAAGTAGCTCGAGCCATGCGTTTGGCAATGAGCTCGAGCATGTTACTTAGTTGATTCTTGGCCAAGTAGCTCAAGTCATGTGTGGCAATGAGCTCGAGCATGCTACTTGGCTGATTTTTGGCCAAGTAGCTCAAGCCATGTGTCGCAATGAGCTCGAGCGTTCTACTTGACTGATTTTTGGTCAAGTAGCTCGAGCCATGTGTTGTAATGAGCTCGAGCGTTCTTCTTGACTGATTTTTGGCCAAGTAGCTCGAGCCATGTGTTGCAATGAGCTCGAGTGTGCTACTTAACTGATTCTTGGCCAAGTTGCTCGAGCCATGTCGTTGGAATGACTTCGAGCGTGTTACTTGGTTGATTTTTGGCCAAGTAGCTCGAGCCATGTCGTTGGAATGACTTCGAGCGTGTTACTTGGCTGATTTTTGGCCAAGTAGCTCGAGCCACGTGTTGGAATGACTTCGAGCGTGTTACTTGACTGATTTTTAGCCAAGTAGCTCGAGCCATGTTGTTGTAATGACTTCGAACATGGTACTTGGGCTATTTTTTGGCCAAGTAGCTCGAGCCATGTGTTGGAATGACTTCGAGCGTGTTGGTTGGCTGATTTTTTTGGCTAAGTAGCTCGAGCCATGTTGTTTGAATGACTTCGAGCGTGGTACTTGGGTTATTTTTTGGCCAAGTAGCTCGAGCCATGCGTTGGAATGACTTCGAGCGTGTTACTTGGCTGATTTTTGGCCAAGTAGCTTGACCCATGTCCTTGGAATGACTTTGAGCATGTTACTTGGCTGATTTTTGGACAAGTAGCTCGAGTCATGTTGTTGTGATGACTTCGAGCGTGGTACTTGGCTATTTTTTGGCCAAGTAGCTCAAGCCATGTGTTGGAATGACTTTAAGTGTGTTACTTGGCTGATTTTTGGCCAAATAGCTCAAGCCATGTTGTTGTAATAACTTCGAGCATGGTACTAGGCTATTTTTTGGTCAAGTAGCTCGAGCCATGTGTTGCAATGAGCTCGAGTGTGCTACTTGGGCTGATTTTTGGCTAAGTGGCTTGAGCCATGTTGTTGTAATGACTTCAAGAGTGGTACTTGGCTATTTTTTTACCAAGTAGCTCGAGCCATGTGTTGGAATGACTTCGAGTATGTTACTTGGCTGGTTCTTGGCCAAGTAGCTCGAGCCTGTCGTTGGAATGACTTCGAGCGTGTTACTTGGCTGATTTTTGGCCAAGTAGCGTAAGCCATGTTGTTGTAATGACTTCGAGCGTGGTACTTGGCTATTTTTTTGGCCAAATAGCTCGAGCCATGAGTTGGAATGACTTCGAGCATATTACTTGGCTGATTTTTGGCTAAGTAGCTCGAGCCACGTTGTTGTAATGACTTCGAGCGTGGTACTTAGCTATTTTTTGGTCATGTAGCTCGAGCCATGTGTTGGAATGACTTTGAGCGTGTTACTTGACTGATTTTTTGCCAAGTAGCTCGACCTATGTCGTTGGAATGACTTCGAGCGTGTTACTTGGCTATTTTTTGGCCAAGTAGCTTGGCCATGTTGTTGTAATGACTTCGAGTGTGGTACTTGGCTATTTTTTGGCCAAGTAGCTCGAGCCATGTTGTTGTAATGACTTCGAGCGTGAAACTTGGCTATTTTTTGGCCAAGTAGCTCGAATCATGCGTTTCCTTGGGACTCGACCTCCACCTAGGCATGTTGTCATCATGGGTAATTTTTGAATTATTTTAGGTCGAGGTCGGGCCTATAACTTAGTATTATTGGGACAATATGTTGCCATAATGTACTAGGGTGTTCTAAAATAACGAATGTTACACGGTATATAGACCATATCTAGAAATTAAAAGCACTTGGGCACGCAAGCCGTAAAAGGAAAAACTAACTGTAAAAACTCAGAATAACTTAGGCTCGCCTCGGCTAACTTACTTGTAGTAAATCTTTAAGTTGCATGCGTTCCATGGCCTTGGGAGTGGCTTTCCGGATGTGTCCCTTAAACTGTACGCTCATTCTCTTACTTTTCGTATGACTTTGTAAGGTCCTTCCCATGTGGGTCCTAACTTGCCTGGTGGATGACTGGTAGCTGCAGCATTCCAGAGCACTAAATCTCCAACTCTGAACTTCCTCGTTTTGACTTTGGTGTTGAAGTGCTTTGCTATTTTGTTCCGATACTTTGCGGCCCTTATAGATGCTTGCTCCCTTACCTCCTCAAGCAAGTCGAGATGTTCTGTGGTTTGCCCCGCCGTATATGGTTCAATCATCCTTTGTGTTTGAAGGCGAACTTCGATTGGTGTCGTAGCTTCCACACCAAAGGCTAGCATGAATGGCGTTTCACCGGTTATGGTCTTGTGAGAAGTCCTGTATGTCCATAGGATGGCGAGTTCTTTTGGCCAATTTTCCTTGGCATCTCCAATCCTGGTCTTGAGGTCTTGCAGTATGATCCAGTTGGTTATCTCAGTGAGGCCATTGCTCTGAGGATGTGAGACTGATGTCAGGCGGTGGTTGATCTATAGGTTGTTGCAGAAGCTGAACTTCGCGTTATCAAATTGTCTCTCGTTATCCGTTATCAACACCTTAGGTATCCTGAACCTGCAAATAATGGCTTTCCATATGAACAACCTTTAGTTCCGAGATGGTTGACAACAACTCGCCCTCTACCCATTTGGTAAAGTATTCTATCACCACAATGACGAATTTCACTTGACCCTTAGCCAATGGAAAGGGCCTGAGGATGTCGACTCCCCATTGCTCAAAGGGTGCAGTGTAGGGGATAGATGTTAGCTTCTCGGCGGGGATATATATGATGTTGCCGAACCTTTGGCACTTGTTACACCTTTTGACGTAGTCTAAGGTGTCTCACTTCATGTTAGGCCAGTAATACCCGTACTTTATGAGCTTGTACGCTAGTGCACGAGCCCCTTGATGATTTTCACATATACCTTAGTGCACCTCTGCTAAGGCTTGGAGAGACTCGGAGGGCTTGAGACACCTCAGGTAGGGTAAAGTAAGACTTCTGGGAAACAAAATGCCTCCAATAATACAACACCTCGCTTCTCTAGCCTTAATGCTTCTGGCCTCCCGGGGGTTAGATGGTAGGTTCCCGTTGTTTAAATACTTCATTATCGGGTCCATCCAAATAGGCTCATTATCGATGTCCATGATACAGGGTTTTGGATTGATGCTAAGTTCTGCTACTATCTTTAGGTGTACCGTTCGGTCAAGTCCTTCCGTTCCCATAAACATGAGTCTAGATAGTGCATCAGCTTTCGAGTTGTCAGCTCTTGCTATCTTTGTAATTTTACAGCTCTTGAACTTCCTTTGGATGTTGTGCGCCTTCAAAGAGTATAAGCTCATCTTTTCATCTTTTCTCTCGAAGGTGCCCTCCGTCTGGCCAACCACCACAATCTCGAGGTTGTATGCTAACTCTAGTGCTAGGATAACGGCGGCTTCATTATTAGTGGCCTCGAATTTGAACCTGAATGCACATTGAATTTCAATTGTTCCTGTCGGATCAATGATTGTAACTCCTGTGCCCGACCCCAAACTATTGGAGGTACCATCAACATAAATCTCCCAAACCTCCGAGGTCTTGCTCGGGTCACCACCCTGTGGCCCCCGAGTGCTAGGGGTAAGTTCTGCAATGAAGTCTGCTAACGCTTACGCCTTGATCGTGGGACATGGTTTAAGCTCTATGTCAAACTCTCCTAGCTCAATAGCCCATTTAAGTAGTCTTCCTAAGACATCCGGCTTCTGAAGTATATGTCTCAGTGGCTAGTTAGTGAGGACAACAATTAGATGGGACTGAAAGTACTGGAGGAGTTTCCGAGCAACCACAACCAAAGCAAGAGCAAGTTGTTTCGCCAATGTGTACCGAGTTTCTGCATCTAGGAATACTTTGCTTATGTAGTATATAGGTCGTTGGACCTTACCGACCTCTTTCACTAGAACCCCACTCATCGCACTTTCTGAGACAGCCAAGTACAGTAGCAACGTATCAAAATGTTCTGGCTTAACGAGGACCGAAGGGGTTGCTAAAGCTTTCTTTAGCTCTTGAAAAGCTGTCTTGCACTCTTCATCCCATTCAAAACTCTGGTTACCTCTCAGGATTTTGAAAAATGGGAAACACCTGTCTGCTGCGCGAGACACAAACCTATTTAGTGCCGCGACTTGACCTATTAGTTTCTGTATATCCTTCTTACACCTTGGTGGTTCCATTGAAATCAACGCTTCTATCTTATCAGGGTTGGCCTCTATCTCCCTATGGGTGATCATGAATCCTAAGAACTTGTTAGATGTCATCCCAAATGCACACCTCGTAGGATTAAGCTTCATCTTGTACCTTCGTGGTGTAGCAAAGACCTCTTCTAGATCATTAACATGACAGTCTACCTTCTTACTCTTGACAACCATGTCGTCAACGTAGGCCTCAATGTTCTTTCTTATCATGATAGAAAAGACTTTATTGACAAGTTTTTGATACGTAGCTCCTGTATTTTTCAACCCGAATGGCATGACCCTGTAACAGTAGATGGCCGAGTCCGCCATAAATGATGTCTTCTCCTATTCTTCCTCTGACATTAGAATTTGATGATACCCAGAAAAAGCATACAAGAAGCTATATAGCTTGTGTCCCAAAATACTGTCCACAAGATTGTCAATTCGAGCTAGGGAATAGCTGTCATTGGGGCATGCTTTGTTTAGATCTGTGAAGTCGATGCAGAGTCACCACTTCCCATTAGCCTTCTTGACCAGGACCACATTGGCAATCCAATCAGGGTATTGGACCTCTCGGATGAAGTTGGCCTTAATGAGTTTTGCAATTTCTTCTCGAATGACCTCCCTTCGTTCTGGCGCAAACTGTCTCCTTCTCTGCTNTCGGATGAAGTTGGCCTTAATGAGTTTTGCAATTTCTTCTCGAATGACCTCCCTTCGTTCTGGCGCAAACTGTCTCCTTCTCTGCTTTATTGGTCTTTGCGCTTGGGTTTACATTGAGTTTGTGTATTGCAATCGTGGGGTCTATTCAAGGCATGTCCTCCACACTCCAAGCAAATATGTCAACGTTGTGAGCCAAACAACTGATGAGTTCATCTTTATTTGTGTCGTCAAGACCCTGACCAATGGTAACTTTCCTGCCGGACCCGAGCTCGACCTCATCCATTTTTTCAATGGGTACGAGCCTTCCCTGGTGGTCGAGCTCGAGCTCTGCCTTTGATAGCTGCATGACGTCCGACTTGATTTCCCTAGCGCTGGTGACATAGCACTGTCTGGCCACTGCTTGGCCTCCTCGGACTACTCCAACACCTTTGCTTGTAGGGAACTTTACTGCAAGGTGGAATGTTAAGACGATTGCTTTGATCCTATTCAATAACGGTCTACCCAGTATGTCGTTATAGGCCATGGGTGTACGAACCACCTGAAACGCTATAATCTGCGTTACCTACTTTCCCTCTGACCCCAAGATGAAAGGTAGGCTAACAACACCCTCTGGAACAACAGTACCTTCCCTAAACACCTAGAGAGGTGTCTTGACTGGTTTGAGCTATTCTGCCGAGATATCCATCTTTCCAAAAGCCTCATGTGACAATACGTTCGCCGAACTATCGTTGTCTACCAAGATCTTTTGTACATCAAAGTTAGCGATGATTGCTGATATAACCAACGCATCATCATGTGGAAAAGGTACTCCTTCCAAACCCCTTGCCTCGAATGTTATGTCTTTCATACTACTCATATCCATGTTCAAGACCAAGGGGTATTGCCTTGCGTAATGCTTACGCCCATTTTTAGAATCTCCTACTGAAGTCGTGCCTCCGACAATAATGTTTATGGTACATGCGGTCGGTTGCTGATCCTTTTTGTCGCCAGGTGGCCTGTTCTTATTCTGACTATTTTGGGGTCGCTTGTCTCGACTTACATAAGCGCCTAGAAAATCCCTCCTGATGAGGGACTCGATCTGTCTCCTTAGGGTAAAGCAGCCCTCCGTCGTGTGGCCATGATCTCTATGGAAATCACAATATTTACCCTTATCACGGGCTTCAGGAGGAGATTGTAGCTTGGGAGGCCACTTCAACTCCTTGAGGTCCTTGATCTCCATCAGAATGTTTGACCTCGTGTTCTTCAAATGGGTGAAGGATGCCAGTGAGGCTTCTTTTCTTGGTTGGTTTCGAGAAAGATCCGAACGTTGGATGGACTCATGGGGCCTCTTTAAATCAGGCTTCTTCACCATCTTTCCTTGGAAACATTGCTTCCTCCATGTTAATGTACTTTTCGGCCCTGGTGAGCAGATCGGTTATTGACTTAGGAGGAGTTTTTGATAGGGAAATCTTGAACGCTTCACACCTCACTGCATATGTAAGAGCGGAGACCGCGACTGTGATATGTAGGTCTAGGATCTGAAGTTTTTCCTTATTGAACCTTCTCATGAAATTGTGAAGAGTCTTATTGGGTCCTTGGCGCATCTACATGAGTGATGCAGCTGTCTTCCTGATGCGCTTGCTGTTGGCGAAGAAGGCAGAGAACTTGTTAGCCAAGTCTGAAAAATAGGCTATGTAGTTGGGCTCTAATGTGGAAAACCAATCCCTTGCGGCATTAGTGAGTGTTGGAAGGCTTTACACATTACGGCATGGGGTGTAACCTGTAAGTTCATGACGTCGGTGTATATGTTGAGGTGGTTAATGGGGTCTGTCGTCCCATCATACCCCTTTACTCGAGGGCATTTGAAACGATCCAGTAGGGGATAGGACAAGACTTCAGGGGGTGAATGGTGTGTTAGGGGTGAATCAAGTTACTGCCTGGGACTTTTGAAGCATCCCAACTATGATCCCTTCTTGAATAATCCTTGCCAGGTCCGTCGGGTCCATCGCAACCAATCTCGGATAGATGGGTGCCTAGGGTATGCAGGATATTTTGGCCTCACAATTGCTAGGACCAGAAGCACGGGGATGGTACCACTTTGCGGAGATGGTACTGGAAGGGTGCTTCTCTCCTGTAACAGCTGAGTCAATGTGGCCACTTGCCGGTGAAGTTCTTCAACGCGGCTGGTGTAATTACTATAAGGGGGTGTGGGGATTTTCCTGACGTGACCTCCTGCGAAGCCGGGAGGTCTGTAGCGGGAGGTTGGTTAGGAGCGGATGAACTTACCGGAAGATATCTTGAACGTGTGTTAACTATGGCTTCTGGTAGCGTTTCCCACAGACGGCGCCAATGATGCTACCAAAATTCGTACCTGGGTCAACCCGAACTGAATAGAAGAACTCCACGTGATCCGATCTTCGATACTTGAAACAAAGGCGTCGAGGTGTGTTTTCGTCGCCCCTCCGATGCTTAAGTCAGACAAGTGCCTAAGAGAATTTATGTTGAATGTTATAAAAAACGTACCTGAATAATGAGGCTATGTTGTGTATTTATAGATGTTGGGGGTGGAATTCTAAAAGGATTCAACTTTCCTTGCCAAAGGTGTTCTTGTTGTGATAGGATTGTGATGTTTGAGGTATGGTGGGAATCTTTGCGGGTTAGTGTTTGAATTGAATTAGTATTCCCTAGGCACATGCGATGAAGGAAAACATGTGCGATGAGGATTAGGGAAAGACCGATGATAGGCCCGACCTACATCGACCCGACCTTGCTAACAGCTCAAAGTGGTTGGGCCAAGGTCGGGCTAGATAGGTCTATACCACCAGACCAGACCCTTATGAAGCCCAACCTTAACTGGGACAATTCAGCCCAGTGGAAATGGATCGAGTTCGGGGTTCAGTGTTATTAGTCACAAACAATATACATTGTTTTATATTCCCAGAGTTTCATAAAATTTTAGATCTTATATCAAGGGAATGTTCAAATGTGTAAGGTCTAGGTATTCTAGTAACTTAACGGTGCAACAAGAAATATGTCAACCAAACAGTTTCACACACAATATATCACTGATATAATATGCTGAAGTTTATCAAATAAACAATTTAGTCACGTAGCAACTAAATGCAAGTAGTTCTTAATTTCTAGTGCAGACAATGGTTACCCCACACGGTAACCTCAATCCTATTGCCACCCTCACACGATGATGCGCTAGTGCTGAAAATTAAACGGGATAATCTAATTCACCAGAGCGGACCTATCTAAGTCTGTAAATAACGAGAGATGCAAATTTACCACTTTAGGACCACCACTATTCGCCCTAAAGTCTCCAACAACCGTAGTAACCAATCGAACACAAAACTGAATCACAAATGCGTTTGTACAAAATCGTCCAGTTTTCACCATATCACCTGAAATAGACAATTAACACCACAAAACATTAGAAATCTTGTTAAATTAATTTTGTCTGAAGAAAACTTCCCAAACAGATCCCGGACTCGCCTCTACGCGCCTCGCCAGAATCTCCACCCGCAGTCGCCACCGGCGACCGTCACCACCACGCGCACTACTGCCGGCTACGCCTCAGCTTGCAGAACTTACCTATGGTATTGGATTCTTCAACCGGCCACTGGTTTGGCTGGAAAACGGAATTGCAAGTTCGAGTTTAATGGAAGAAAATGAACATATTTTCAATCATCTTCCTGCCATTTTTTGATCGATTTCTTGCCGTAGTTCACACGCGCCACGACTCTGATACCAAATGTTGAAGGAAAGAATGGATCACCAAAGGATTCCGAGCTCAATATATCATATATATACCGAAATCAACACCACACAATCACAAACCCAAAACTCCTACAATCACCCAAATCCGGTTGCTTGGTATTGCCCACAAAAGAACAAGAGATGGACAGTTATTCCAACCACACAGAAGCCATAAAGGCTGAGAGAGACAAGAGAGATAGTGCAAAGAAATGAGCACAAAGCCAAGAAGGGAGCAGGCGATTTCTCTCAAAGAAATGAGGCTAAGCAATATAACGTTTTAAACCACAAAGCAATGAAATCAGCCAATATATAATATAGGTAGGTTTTTTAAGGTAAATAGTGTTAAGCCCAAAAATAATAAGTAACTAATAAGTGGGTCAAATACCAAAAACCATTCAAGGAATAACGGGTCGGGCCATGAGTAACTCTAATTAAATTAGGCTACTTCAAATGACCCAAATAGGTTGTAGGTTTAGGTCTTTACATTTGTGGTGTTGATATTTCATTTCAGTCATTGATTGATACCAACTGAATAAACAATGATTTAACATCATAGTCCGAGAGGTCGTTTGACAACAATTTGCCTAATAATAGTTATTAAGTCCGGTTTGGACTGCCTTGGTCGAACCGAGAATCGAAGAACCAACAGTTAATCGGGCTAGTTCTCTAAATGAATGAAACAAGATATTGACCCACAAAAAACTCGATTAACCTTGTAAAGATCGATTGACTCGACAACTCAAAAGAAGCAGTTAAACTAGTTAATTAATACCTTTGATTTTACTAATGTATCTCTCGTTCAGAAATTATATGTAGATTTGAAAATATATTTTTACTAAACAAATTGTTTCATTTCCAACTACATGGTCTTCTACGTTTTCTAATTTTTTTTCGTTGTGATGTACATCTGTCAACCTGTTTCCGTTTTCAGCGCTTGTGTGCCTATTTCGTTACGAAAACATAGTTTTTGAGTAATAAATGGTGTCTCATTCAAACATGAGTTTTTGTTCTTTTTTATTATTAGAAGTTCGTGATATTAACTATTTTACTCGTAATCGTTGTTATTGTTTTGTGTATATTTAAAAATTATTAAAAATATATAATATTGGAATTGTTCAATCGATTCAACTGCTGATTCGACAGTTTAATCAGTGACCAGATAACCCACTTATTTGTCCGAATCAATGTTGTGATTGATTTTTATAACTAGCTATATTCTAAACGACTAAACCAATGGGAGTTTGGGCAGTCTTTTCAATATTCCTCACCAATTGATAATGATGTAGATATTTTAACAAATTCTAAAATTAACAATTAATTGAAGCAAAAATGATTATATTGAAGAGTCCTAATCCACATTCATTTCACAACTTTTTTAACACCATATATCCAATGGAAATGCTGCACGATTTATGAGGCGATTGACTAATGTCCTAATTGGAATATTCCTTTTACAGATTTTTCAACCATAGTGTGTATTATTAATCATAGTTGTATTGACTGCATCAACACATTCTTCACGATTCAATCGATTAATAACAAGACTGAAAACATTATTGGAGCTTCCACTTCTTGCTTAGGATTGAACCCTAACTTTTCGGACTAGGATACACATGACATGTTCGACTTTCTCGTGATAGGAGATGTGGACGGTTAATCACACTCCGATACTTATCAGATATGAATTTTGTTTTAAAAGCTCAAATTGACAAAGTTTCAGTTTAGCTAAAGTGTTTGTACTGAAATATACATGGTGGTTAATGGGGGTATTTTTAGAGAACGAAGGTAGCTTCTAAGCATGGACGGATCTACATGGGGTCTTGTGGGGTCAGTTGACCCCACAACTTTTTTTTTTCTTCAGAATTTTCACTTTTTGACCCTTAGAATTTTCATTTTTGACCCACAATTCATAACGTCTGGCTCCGTCCCTGCTTCTAAGCGTAGACCTTAGGCTAGGAGCTTCGATAGCCAACATATCTACTCTTTATTGACATAGACATGAAGTTAAAATGCATGACATCCGGATGTTTTTAATGTCTTAGCATTGGTATTGACATTGGCATCGTATCAAATGACAAATATAGTTACTCCTTCACTTCACATCAAATGCGTACGAATGAGAATTGCAAGTGAACATCAAATTATGGGTTGAGCACAAAGCATGCAACGATTGTTGAGACAAAGGGGTATACTCGACTTTTATGACAACAAGAGATGCTACTTGAAAAAACATAAATCTCCACTTGGAAAGTTGGGATCAAGGGGTGTACTTGACTTGTATGGTCACGCACAAATTATAGTACCGCTTATCAAAAACACTTTTAGGGTCCGTTTGATTGCAAGGATGGAAAATGGTGGAAAGAAAATGTTTTACAGGGAAAAAATTTTCCTAGAAAATGTTTTACAAGGAGTTATAATTAAGTGTGTTTGATTGGTATAATTTTTCATGAAACATGCTGAAAGTTTGGAGTCC